>SKCR01039246.1:0-61242 GCA_019454045.1 Zanthoxylum bungeanum | reverse complement strand
CGCGCTGTTTATTACACGATTTATCGATGTTTTACAAAAATCTTTTTTTATGCTTCTTTATTTATTGCACTTGACTATGTGATATGTACGCATGGGCTTAACTAGGATGGTTCAAAGGTCCTCCATTCGAGGGAAAACGCCACAAGGCTACCTTTGCCATGATGTTTCGCCGCGCTGTTTATTACGCGATTTATCGCTGTTTTTGCAAAATGTCATTTTAACCATGCACTTTATTTCTTTTTTTTGTCGCGCAACGTTGTGTCATGCTTTCTTTTCCATATCATTCATCCATATGACATATCATTGCACAATCTTGCATCACATGTAACATGCTTAATGGAAAATTGTTAGTGATTGCACGGATATATGCGCATATTGCATTTCTCATCTTCTCGGTATTCCTTTCTTTCACTCATGTTAGTTGCATCCTTTAGCATCACATTATGGCATGTTCATCTTTAATGTAAAATTGCATCTTTGATTTTTTTTTATCTTTGGCATGTTTAAATTCGTGTCTTTCTTCATCTTTTAAAGTTGCGTGTTTGTATTGATCTCGGTTATCATGCGGTTATTTTGACCATATCTTATATGCTTCTTTACATAATGCGCCTACAATATTATTTGTCGTCATTTTGATTTCCTTTACATTACATGCAAATGTTACCATGACTGTTTATGTTTATATTTACATGAATGATTGAATTCTTATGACGTTATGTGCTTGTTGTTGCAAATGCCTGCCTTTGAGCATGTGAATTTGGCAATAAGATTTGGTTTCCTGTATGTTAGACGTAAACTATACTTTTAAACATGTGAATTTAGGATTGTGGTGTACTTGGAAATATATGTCATAGGCTTGGTTGGATTATTGCATAAATCTTTACATTACAAGTTGCATAAGTAGGGGACTGATGAGCGGAAAATGTATCAATATTTACCGCCCCTTTAACTTAATATTTTGTTTAGTTTCTCGGGTTTGATGAACGTTTTGATGTGTTTTAGTTTATTTTTTGTAGATAAAATAATATCGGGTCTTAATGAAATCATTTAGGATGAAATATGGGTCAAATAATGCAATTATTGGACTTGATATATTAATTTTGGAGATTGGAAACTTGAAAGGGCGTTTTGACGAAGTGCAGTTTTGGAAATTCCAGTTTTGCGCATCTGTCGTATTTTGAGCATAACTTTTTACTCAGATATTGGATTGAGCTGATTCAAGTTCCAGATTAAAGAAGATCAAAGATCTACAACTTTGAAAGACAAAATAATTTCGAATTCTGAAGATTTCATGCCCGAAATTGATGAATCATCCAGAAGTGCGTAGTGTGTAATTATTAAAGTCACTTTCAATAATTTTCAAAGCAAAAAATAAATTAATAAATAAATAATAAAAATTATCAAATCATCACCAAACATGATAAGAGATTAGTGGAGCAATTAATAATGGATTTTGTGGAGCAATTAGTGGAGCAATTAATAATTGATTTGGTGGATGATTTGATGGAGGCAAAATTTTGCCTATAAATACCAAGCCATTTCATTTGTAAAATTCATACTTTCTTCTAAGGAATTCCTTAAGAATACTAAGAAAATTGTATCTTGTTTGTTTATTTATAGCTTTTAGTAATTAATTTCCGCTTTCGCACTTTCTTTTCTTTACTTTTCAGTTTTTACTTTCCGCAATTTACTTTTATGCACAATACTTTTCTTTCTTTAATTTTCAGCAATTTACTTTTCAGCAATTTACTTTCATCAATTTACTTTTCAGCATTTACTTTTCAGCAATTTACTTTTCAGCTTTTACTTTATGTCTTTTACTTTTCAGCATTTTTATTTTATGTCTTTTATTTTTAAGTTTTTACTAGCCCTAGTTATGTGTTAGTTATCTGGGGTTGTGATGAATTCTAATATCACCGGTTTATAAGGGGTTATTTTATAGGTTGGGTAATTTAAAGGTTTACTTATTAAGTCTTAAGCTTAATGCTTCTTGTTGTCTGATCACCAATAAGATTGATGTGGTAAATCTAAAATGAACTAGACATAAGGATTTTAGGTTTCAGCCTTAGACTTAATAGCCCACGATCTTCCTTGAGGATAGATAACCCTTTAATAGATTTCCTTACAGGATAGACATATACCTGTCAGACGGGGGTAGCCATAATTGGAACTTAAACTTAATGAATCCAGATAATTTGGTTGACATAGACATATGGTTCAATTGGGTTAAACTGGGTATT
The DNA here is from genome assembly GCA_019454045.1 of Zanthoxylum bungeanum. Lineage (NCBI taxonomy): Eukaryota > Viridiplantae > Streptophyta > Magnoliopsida > Sapindales > Rutaceae > Zanthoxylum > Zanthoxylum bungeanum. The sequence continues at coordinate 59,002 of SKCR01039246.1, read as the reverse complement.
TGCGTCTGACCATCGACAGAGGCTTTTGCATAATTTAGTGTTCCAGGTTAGTAAACTGATTTATTACACAAACATAAAATAATCACTTCATCTTTTAAAAGATATTAGAATGATTCACAACCCTAGATCTTTGTGTCTTTTGTTATTTTCCTTAGTATTTTCTTTTTCCTTAGTATTTATTTATTTATTTAGCAAATCTACAATCAACCAAATCAATCAAGCAATCATTCTCATCTCCCTCAATTAGATATCTGTAAATAAATAGAGTCAATAATTAATAACAACAGTAGGAATTAAGTCCTCGTGGGATCGATATTTTTATACTACTTGAACGATACGTGCGCTTGCGTTATACGTGTGTGTTTACGCCAGTCAAGTTTTTGGCGCCGTTGCCGGGGACTTATATTTCTTGAGTTATTAATTTTGAAGTTATCTAATTTACCTGTATCTAATTTTCTTTATTTTTATCTGTAATTTTTATTTCTTTCTTTTATTTTCAGGTGGTTAAACAATGGAACACTATTGGGAGATTGAAAGATCAAGAGCTTTACAAGAAGATACACCCCACATCTGGGAGCAACAGTTCGGTTTTCTGAGGCCTGTTGTCAAGCCCAAAAATTATCACTGGATGCCAGAACCAAGCAACACCACATTTTCTCAACAGAACGCAATAAGAAGATGTGACATATGTAATGGTAACCACCCTAGAGATTATTGCGAATACAATTACCATCCAGGGTGGCAGAGCTATCAAGATCCTTCATGGTATGACGAGACATCACATTTCACAGAACCATATTTTCCATCTTATCCACCATCTACCTATGATCTTCATCAACAACAAGAACCATCAGAGGAAGATCAGTTGCCAAACATGCTCAAAGATTGGTTCCAGAAACGGGATGAAAAGTTGGATACAATGCTTGAAACATGCCAGAATCAATTTGAAAGTATTCAGAGACAATCAGCATCAATTCAGAGAATGACAGATCAAATGAGACAATTCACAGAAAACCAAAACTACATACCTCAAGAATCAATTTCAGATGACACTGATAAAGCCTTCAAATACCAATCATTTCACAATGACACTTCAGCAGAGAAGGAGGCTGAGCAGTATCAACAACCAGAGGTTGACAATTTTGAAGCATGTATATCACAGATGACAGATGAAGAACTGAATACAGAAATTTTAAAAGACATCTGTGAAGAAAAGGTGGAGCAAGAAACAAAGCAAATGGAGGAGAAAATGTCAGACCTTATTGAAAATCCAGAGCATTCAGGAGAAACATCGCTGTTTTGGGGAGTACAAATTAAAGATATCAACCAGAAGCTTGACAGAATGGAATTTCCATTCCAAGTCAAGCACCATACGAGACCTCCTAATTTTCTTTCTTTCTTTGCAGGAATCACTGGAGCAACAAGGAGTAAAAAGGTGGCACGAGCACTGAATGAGACAAAACTCTTTTTGCCACTTTACCGTTGGAAGAGACCCTTCAAAAGCAACGCTCACGGGATTGTCTTTAATCGGACATCCAAAACGACATTGAAACCTCCTTAACAGATGAATTTCAGTCACGTCTGGCTGAAGACGAAAAATTTAGCGCTAGCAGGGAGGCAACCCATGCAATTTGTTGTAATTTGTTTTCATATTTTGTGTGAACTTTTTAATTTTATGTGTTATTTTTATAGGGAAAGGCACAAACGAAGCATTTTAAGACAGAAGGAATTGTGTTTGGCAATCAAAGATGAGAAACAATTCATTAGCGATGGCTGAATAAGGAATGAAATCTTGAGACACATCCTAATGAATTTATACTAAGCGAGTGGCGTATTGCGTACACAATTCCGTTGCCTTAATTATTGCTTTGATTCGCTTTTCTATTGTAATTATCTTTATTTTCGTAGACAGGATCCAGACTTTTTGACCTTTCACAATCTCTTTTGTTGTTTAGCTAACAATCGTCCTTTGGAAGATATTAGTGCTATTATTACTCACCATTTTTCAGGTACTATAAATTCTGCCCGTCAATGCACTTTTGAAGGCATCCAGAGTTGAAAAAGAAATACAAAAAAAAAATATGGAAGCCACTTCAAGAAGACGAGTTCAAAACGTCTGCTTGTTTTGTGGTAGTAGTGTTGGTACTAAGCCACAATACATAGAAGCAGCACAGGAATTGGGTCGAGTCTTAGCTGCAAGAAATATGCAATTAATATATGGCGGAGGCAATCTCGGACTTATGGGGATCGTTTCAAAGGCTGTACAGGAAGGAAGCAGTCACGTTTTGGGAATCATCCCAAAACCCTTGGCAGAGGAAAATCTTATTGGATCATCAAACGGCGAGGAACTGATCGTGCCAGGTATGTCTGAATGACTGGTAGAAATGATTAACCGTGCTGATGCTTTTATCGCTTTGCCAGGTGACTTGGGCACATTGGAGGAAATTTTTATAGTACTATCTTGGGCGAACCTGAACATACACCAGAAACTGCTTGGACTGCTTAATGTTGATGGATTTTATGATTTTCTTTGTGTGTTTCTTGATGATGCTCGGAGAAATGGGTTCGTGTCAAAACCTTTAAAAGAACTCCTCTTTACTGCCAGAACTGCTCCGGATCTAATAGACCAACTCATAGCCTATGAACCACAAGTTGACCCTATCATTTCAAAGATAAATTGGTCTGAGGACGATCGTGGTAAGAGGCGTAGGATTAATATGGATCTTAACCTTTAATTTCCTGTAGATTTCAGCTAACCAAGTACGACCTTCTTAACTCGCCTTTTACTGTTTAAGACATTGGGGACAATGTCTCATTTAGGTTTGGGGGAGGAAATTAGTTGATTAGTACCTTATTTTTAGTTTGTGTGTTGTTTTTATTTTTTTATTTTTAGTCCAAAATTTTTCGAAAAATACAAAAAAAAAATTGAAAAATTTTCAAAAATTACAAAATACTTTGTGTTTTTTGTGTTTTTTTTATTTGACTAAAAAGGTGAAATTGGTAAAAGATAGTTGAGTAAGGAGTTTCCACTCCTGAGACGTATCTCAAACCTAATTCGAAACAAGTTAATTTTTGTTTATTTCCTTTTGAATTATTTAATTTGTAAATTCTCCATAAAATTGACTAAAAGGAATCTTCATATGCTCAATTGACAAATATTATCAACATATATAGTAACATACGGACATGAGCTAAAATTGAAAAGTTTGTAATATTCAGTGCTCTAGTTTAATTGGAAGAAACATCTCAAAAAGCAATGGAGTAAAAAAAAAAAAAAAAAAAAAAAAAAACGTCTGATATCCGAGTTATTAAGTCTGTAAGGGTGTTTTAACACCTAGTGCCCTAAAACCAACTGGTTTGGGAGTCACTGGCCCAAAGCTCGTTACATGGATCAGAGATGCTGCAAAAAAAAAATATATATTTATATCTGAAGTCTGGGTAATTAAGTCCGTAGGGGTATCTTAACACCTGGTGCCCTAAAGCCAACTGGTTTGGGAGCCACCGACCCAACACTTGTTACATAGATGAAAGATATTGTATATAAATAAAAAATAGAGAAAAATCAAAGAAAAAATCAGAAAAATCAGAAACATTATTCCATTGCTCCAAAAAGATGTGAATTCTGATAAAACTTTAGGACAAAAATATTACTCTCTTATCAACTGCACTTATGACTGTTGTGGCCAAAAATGAGTTGATTAATATTTTGTTGCCTGTGTATATGAAGAATGGTAAAAATAATCGGAGAATTTACTTATTCGGTAATTTAGAATGAAACAAAACAACTAGTAACTTGGAGTAAAAGTTTCACCTGATTAGTCACTAACATCTTTATTCTCTTTTCGCTTGTCTTTTTGCTTTTGTGTGCATTAGTTTTATTATCTTTTTACTTTTGTAAAATGTTTGTGGGTATCGTTGCTGTAAGCCCTCACGAGACTACAACTCGTCCACTAGGGACACCTAGGGGTTTAAAGGCTTGTTGCATATGCTAAATGCAACCGTGATCCCTACGAAAGTGGCTTAGTTTAATTTTAATTGTTTCTTGTATTTTATTTTGTTGTTTTGCTCGAGGACTAGCAAAATGTTAGGTTTGGGGGTGTGATGAGCGGAAAATATATCAATATTTACCGCCCCTTTAACTTAATATTTTATTTAGTTTCTCGGGTTTGATGAACGTTTTGATGTGTTTTAGTTTATTTTGCAGATAAAATAATATCGGGTCTCAATGAAATCAATTAGGATGAAATATGGGTCAAATAATGGAAATTATTGGACTTGATATATTAATTTTGGAGATTGGAAACTTGAAAGGGCGTTTTGACGAAGTGCAGTTTTGGAAATTCCAGTTTTGCGCATCTGTCGTATTTTGAGCATAACTTTTTACTCAGATATTGGATTGAGCTGATTCAAGTTCCAGATTAAAGAAGATCAAAGATCTACAACTTTGAAAGACAAAATAATTTCGAATTCTGAAGATTTCATGCCCGAAATTGATGAATCATCCAGAAGTGCGTAGTGTGTAATTATTAAAGTCACTTTCAATCATTTTCAAAGCAAAAAATAAATTAATAAATAAATAATAAAAATTATCAAATCATCACCAAACATGATAAGAGATTAGTGGAGCAATTAATAATGGATTTGGTGGAGCAATTAGTGGAGCAATTAATAATTGATTTGGTGGATGATTTGATGGAGGCAAAATTTTGCCTATAAATACCAAGCCATTTCATTTGTAAAATTCATACTTTCTTCTAAGGAATTCCTTAAGAATACTAAGAAGATTGTATCTTGTTTGTTTATTTATAGCTTTTAGTAATTAATTTCCGCTTTCACACTTTCTTTTCTTTACTTTTCAGTTTTTACTTTCCGCAATTTACTTTTATGCACAGTACTTTTCTTTCTTTAATTTTCAGCAATTTACTTTTCAGCAATTTACTTTTCAGCAATTTACTTTTCAGCATTTACTTTTCAGCAATTTACTTTTCAGCTTTTACTTTATGTCTTTTACTTTTCAGCATTTTTATTTTATGTCTTTTATTTTTAAGTATTTACTAGCCCTAGTTATGTGTTAGTTATTTGGGGTTGTAATGAATTCTAATATCACCGGTTTATAAGGGGTTATTTTATAGTTTGGGTAATTTAAAGGTTTACTTATTAAGTCTTAAGCTTAATGCTTCTTGTTGTCTGATCACCAATAAGATTGATGTGGTAAATCTAAAATGAACTAGACATATGGATTTTAGGTTTCAACCTTAGACTTAATAGTCCACGATCTTCATTGAGGATGGATAACCCTTTAATAGATTTCCTTACAGGATAGACATATACCTGTCAGGCGGGGGTAGCCATAATTGGAACTTAAACTTAATGAATCCAGATAATTTGGTCGACATAGACATATGGTTCAATTGGGTTAAACTGGGTATTTGCGTCTGACCATCGACAGAGGCTTTTGCATAATTTAGTGTTCCAGGTTAGTAAACTGATTTATTACACAAACATAAAATAATCACTTCATCTTTTAAAAGATATTAGAATGATTCACAACCCTAGATCTTTGTGTCTTTTGTTATTTTCCTTAGTATTTTCTTTTTCCTTAGTATTTATTTATTTATTTAGCAAATCTACAATCAACCAAATCAATCAAGCAATCATTATCTTCTCCCTCAATTAGATATCTGTAAATAAATAGATTCAATAATTAATAACAACAGTAGGAATTAAGTCCTCGTGGGATCGATATTTTTATACTACTTGAACGATACGTGCGCTTGCGTTATACGTGTGTGTTTACGCCGGTCGGGGACCATTCCGAACCCAATGGTTTGAGGTCTTCCTTTGCGAGGGGTGAGTACGGCCTTAAATCTTTGTCCCGGTTCACACCGGGTGGCGACTCCCTTATTCTCCGGTTTAGTCCTCCGTTGGCTACTCCGTACTCCCAGTTAGGCCCCCGAGCCTGGAACAGTCTGGCAACTCCACTGGGGATAGAGAATCGGCCCCGAAATAATGCCTTGTAATGTATAGATTTATGCTCTAATTAACTGTGTCTACAAATGGGTAAAATGGGTGTTGTTGATTAAAGACATTTTAAGGCTAGTTAGTGGTTTGGTGTCTTCCTTCACTCACTACCTTTCGAGGAAAAGCTGTGAAGGCACCTAAATGATCATTACCATTAGCCTGTTGTGACATACTAATTTGGAGGATTTGTTGCTTATTCCTGTCACCAAGCGATAAGAGCCTAAGAGGCTTGGGTACTTAAGTGAGCCTCGCTCCACCTTCCCTCTGGGGAATCTGCAACAAGGAATCCATTTGACAGTTAGTCACACACCATGACTTGTTGGCACGTACCGTAAGGTATAAAAAAAGGTGCGCTTGCTTGGTCGCTCGAACCCTTGAGTGGGGAGACCTAGTTGTGGGCAATCCTTCGCCGACAAGAGTCTTTGTCCATACTCTCACGAACCCACGCGTAGACCGGGTTGTATAGCCTATAACAAATATTTCATTGTACTTTAGGACCACCCTTATTTTGATGCAGTTGGACTCTTTGTCAAAAATGTGAACTTGTTGGGCCATTTAAACTGGGGCGAGTTCGTATCTTATGACAATTAGGCCCAAAACTTCTGAAATGATGGTGGGCCACACTGTATAAGTTATTATTTTATGCTTATATTATCTCCCTTGTATGCTTGTGTTTGGGAACATTGCTATTTGGATCCATTTGGATCTTTTGTCATGAGATATTGGCTTGTTGGGCCATTTAAACTGGGACAAGAACATATCTTATGATGATTGGGCCAAAGGCTTCTAAATGACGATGGACCATTTTGTGATTGTGTTCGGAATATTATCATTTGGATTTAGTTGGGCTCCTTGCCATAAGATATGAACTCGTTGGGCCATTTAAACTGGGGCGGGTTCACTCTTATGACAGTCAGCCCAAAAGCTTCTAAAATGATAATAAGTCGATTTGTTTGAAAATTTTATTGACTTAGTATGATTTATATATTATATGCTCCTCATGTACATCATGCATACACGCATCATGCTAACCCCTTGTGTTTTAAAAGGCCATCATAGATACCCGTTGGGTTGGGGGAAGACTTGTCAAGAGACCTTCAGCTAATATGAGTGAGTCAGCCAACGAGGGATCCCGCCTGGATCAATTGGAGACCCAAATAACATGAATTATTGAGATATTGCAAGCTCTGACTAAAGTTGTGGCCAGTTTGACCGTACTCCGTATAGCTGATAACAGAGAAATGTACAATCAGATTGGAAAGATCATTGGAGAACCTTCAAAGACCAAACTCCCTCATTCTGAAATTGTCCCTATCAGGGACAGGCAATTTTCCAATTTAGGTAGACCTTTGTCAAAGGTGTTTGAAAAGCTAGAAAGGCAAGGACTCCTAAGTCCCTTAAAACCTAAACCACTTCCAAACCATGTACCACGCCACCTTAACCTGAACCTTTACTGTTACTTCCACCAGCAAAGAGGCCATGAAACTGACAAATGCTTCCGCCTTAGGCACGAGATCCAAGACCTCATCGACTCCCATAAAATACCAGACCCGGAAAAAGAACAAGCCAATATACACAGAAAACCTCCACCTACCTACATGACCAAATCTGGCCTACCCGACAGCCGTGCCCTTCAAACCCACAACTACCAAACTTCTCGCATGGAGGTACGGGGCGACAGTGGTAAAAGTGAAATAAAGCAGAGAGAGGATCCTTGGGAAAACTTCTCAGACAGTGATGAGACAGAGGTTGCAAAAAGGAGAAGTGAATGGGAAGAGGAACTACTGTACCTAGATAAATTGATCGTCGAAGGAAATAAGAAAGCAAAGGAAGATAAAGTTGCAATTTATGGAGATGTTTGTCTCCCAGATCTTATTCAGTTGTGATCCAGCATTTATTATTAGAGACATTGATTTTGTCTGTTTGTCCGAACCTTTTCTTAATGATAATAAAGATGTTCATTTCGTTAACTTGCCTGAGTCTCTGCAACATGAGTACATTTGACAAAAGCATACGACCCTGATTCCATGACATTCAGTGACACTCAGAACACGATATATTTTTGGAAGAAGCAAACAGAAAAGGACATGATAGCCATTCAGTAACGGGAAACGGGACAGTGAGACTATCAGATTTAGAGGAGAATGAGTTCACCGAACAGATCGACGCAGATAGATTGAATTTGCTTGAGGAAGAAAGGACTGAGCAGTCATTAAGAGAATTGGTAGAAGACCTAACCCGACGGGATAAGAAACACATACATGCATGCATACATGTAACCCATTTCGCATTCCTTTTGTGTTTGTTTTGTTTTATGTTCGCAGGTTCTAAAAGAGAAAGCGGCAAAGACAAGCCATTCAGAAACAGCAAAAGCACTGTGTCAGATTCGGATAGTGATCTGAGGGTTGAGGCCCACATTGGTACTAGTTTTGGGAAGGCGTCCTAGGGCTGGGGCCCATATGAGTTTGAGTCTCGGGAATGGATCTCAAGGGGCGAAGCCCACATTATCGGAAGATGACGGAAGAATTCTTTAGAGTGAGTGATAAAAAAAAAAAAAAAAAAAAGAAAAAGTTCCAAATGAGAAGAAGAGACAATAGTGAAATGCAAGAGACCATATCATGTTGAGTATGCTGAAGTAATCACAGAATGTGATTAAGACATTCATGTTGGTTAGACCCACTGGTCCGATTCTCCGAAGTGAAATCATCAAATTGGTTTGCTTGAGGAATAAGCTGCGAATGGTCCTTGGCACACACACACTATGAGTCTAGTTCGGATCACCTATTCAGACGATCGGAGTTGAGCATATCGAGTACTTTGAAGATTCTCTGGCTTTGACACCAAACATTCGTTGAGGACGAAAATATATCTAGTTATCAAGGGCTATCTCGTGAGAGGAAGTGAAATATGCTAAGAGGAATCATCAGCATCAGTATCAGTTTCTGTCGAGTATGGCATTATGGGGGCAAGGCCCACATTACATCAGTATCAGTTGTGTTAGCATGGGGGCGAGGCCCATATCAGTATCAGCATGGGGGCGAGGCCTATATCAGTATCAGTTTTGGAAGCGAGGCCCCTATCAATAACAATTCGGAGGCGAGGCCCATATCTTTTTCAGAATCAATCTTGCCGAGTATGGCACTCTGGGGGCGAGACCCACATCCTTATCAGTCTTGCCGGGTATGGCACTTTGGGGGGGCGGGGCCCACATCCTTATCAAAATCAGTCCTACGGAGTACGGCACTTTAGGGGAGAGACCCGCATCGCATCAGTATTGGCCTGGGGGCGAGGCCCAAGTCAGTATCAGTTTGCGGGCGAGGGCCATATCAGTACCGGTTAGGGACGAGGTCCACATCAGCATCAGTTTCAGAGATGGGTCTCATACGTCATCATCAGTATCAGTTATAGGGATGAGTCCCAGGGTTGAGGCCCACATTCAGCATAAGCATCAGTATCAGTTGTGGAGATGAGTCCCAAAGGCGAGGCCCACATCAACATTAGTATCAGTTTTGGGGATGAGTCCCAGGGTCGAGACCCATATCAGCACCAACATCAGTTTCGGGGATGAGTCCCAAGATCAAGACCCACGTCGATATCAGTATCAGTTTTTGGGATGAGTCTCAGGGTCGAGGCCCACATCCGTTACAGTATCAGTTTCGGGGATAAGTCCCAGGGTTGAGACCCACATCAGCTACAATATCAAGTTTTGGGGACGAGTCCCAGGGTTGAGACCCACATCATCATCTTCAGTAGTTTGGGGGTGCGTCCCAGGGTTGAGACCCACATCATCGTAAGTATATTCCAGTTTGGGGATGCGTCCCCGGGCCGAGGCCCACTTTGTCAGCGGTATTGGGATGCGTCCCAGGGTCGAGGCCCCCGTTGTCGGTTGCAGTTATTGGGATGCGTCCCAGGGTCGTGGACCCACTGCATCATATTTTTAGGGATGCGTCCCCGGGTCGAGGCTCACTTTGTCAGCGGTATTGGGATGCGTCCCAGGGTCGAGGCCCCCGTTGTCGGTTGCAGTTATTGGGATGCGTCCCAGGGTCATGGACCCACTGCATCATATTTTTGGGGATGCGTCCCCGGGTCGAGGTCCACTTTGTCAGCGGTTTTGGGATGCGTCCCAGGGTCGAGGCCCCCATTGTCAGTTGCAGTTATTGGGATGCGTCCCAGGGTCGTGGACCCACTGCATCATATTTTTGGGGATGCGTCCCCGTGTCGAGGCCCACTTTGGCAGCGGTATTGGGATGCGTCCCAGGGTCGAGGCCCCCGTTGTCGGTTGCAGTTTTTGAGATGCGTCCCAGGATCGAGGTCCACTGCATCATCAGCTCGGCGGAGCAATAGGCAAGTCAGGTGGCAGTTGGCGCGCCAGGTAAGTAAAAATGCATTGCATAACTTTGATAGGATTGTTCAAAGTCACACACTGCACAAGTCCCATCAAAGTGGGGGCGACTGTAGGCATTGCATTTTTGTATGTGAAACCCGATGATGAGTCTCAGTTGGAGGCACTACTTTTTTAGTCGAGGAATTTGCGGGAAACGATCGTCGGAAGGGAACCGGTATTTTGATTAATTCTTATTCGCTGGATTAGCTTCGGGTTCGCTTGTTGGACCTCCGTTTTAAAACACACGTCACAAATTGAATTTAAAAGAATTAAAAGATCTAAAACACATGTCACAAATTTTAAATTAAATTCACAAACTAATTAAATAATTAAACCAATCAAATAACTAAATCGAAATTAAAGTAAATAACCAATTAAAGCCCAAAAGAAAAGAAATTAAAATAAAATCAATTGAAACCAATTAATTTAAACAAATTTAAATTAAATAATTCACTTCCAAATTAAAATCAATCAAAATAAAATAATTCCTAATTTAAATAATTTAATCACCAATTTAATGAAATTACCCACCAAAAATACAATATCATTGCCTAAATAATTAAAATCAAATACCAATACACCTAATTAATTGATTTCTTTCCTAAAACAAAACCTTGCACAAACCCTAATACCCATGCAACTATATAAACAAATTAAAATCAACCCTAGGGATCTCTCTCATTCACACTCCACCTCCACGGCTCTTCAACAACGACAAGACAAACCGTAACAAACAAAATAAAAAAATAACAGCCCACAATTAGCCCTCCATTGTTGATCACATTCACAACCCAAGCACTCAAACATCCCTTCTCACTAACGCCAGTAGCCCATTGCCTCGTCATGACATACTGCCCCATTTCAACGCATCAACACCTGCCGATCTCGCCCAAAAAGCCATTCACGAAGAGCACCTAAACAGCCACGCTCAGCCCTGATACAATAAACAGCCACGCTCAGCCCTGATACAATAAGCATACGCCACTCACCTCACAAATCAAACACTCACCCACGTACAAGTACCTACCAAGCCTTCATCAACCCTACAGACTCATCAATACGTTCAGCCAAGCCACGCAAATAAGCCTCACGCTTGACCAACATAAGTAAGCCTCATGAACAAACTGCCATTCAACGCCTCCTTCACACTCCTGAAAGCCACCTTAAACGTAAGCCACTCAACCGCATACTGACCATAACAATAAGCCCTAAAACCCGAGCCATTAACCGACAATAACAGCCCCTGCACCACTAAAATTAACCCATAAACTGCCCAGTAAAACAGTCCGGAAACCGCCCAAAACTGTCCCGAAACAGTCCACTAACACAACTGAACATTGAGCAGAAAACACGTCAAAAACAGCAGTAAAACGATGCCAAAACAGTGGGAAAAATAGTGGAACAGCGAGCCAAAACGCGAAGCTAGTGAACCGGAAAAGTAAGGATCTTTCATCCCTTCCGATCTCCGCGAAACGCAAGTCCGAGGACAACTAAAAAGGTTAGACCTTAGGGTAATTTTCACACTTATTTCTATTTAATTTCTGGTCATTTACTTTGATTATATTTTCTGTATTTGTGGCATTGTTGTGTATATGATGTGTGTTGTGGCCATTGATTAAAACAGAAAATACGTCGTCTCTCGTGGTATATAGGATGGAAACCCAGACGTAAATTCCGTAGCCGATTCCGAATGGACGGTAGTGCGGTCTGTACTTGGGATACAACTCCACGTACCACTTGAGTAAACGGCGTATATTTCGCTTTATGTTATTTTGATTATTCTCACTTTATTATTCTGTCTTTTAATTTCCGCATGTTATTTATTTATGTTATGATGCGATCGAGCACATGGGCTTAGTAAGTCGGATTAAAGGTCCCCTATTTAGAGGGGTTAAAATCCTTTACCACGATGCTTTGTCGCGCCGGTTGATGTGTGTTCAGTTGGATATAAGATATGTTCAATCGGACATATTAAGTTTGATATGATTGTCTTTATTTTTGTATGTATGATGCAATTGGGCGCATGGGCTTAGTGAGTTAGTCCAAAGGTCCTCTCTTTGAGAGACGAAGAGCCTAAAAGGACACCTTTGTGACACTACTTCGCCGCGCCGGACGAAGTGTGTTTGGGTTGAATGTACGTTCAATAGGGCATACGAAGTCCTACACTTTTATTGTCTTTATTTCATGTATTGTGATCTGACGCGCATGGGCTTAGTATGTTGGTCTAAAGGTCCTCTCTTTGAGAGACAAAGAGCCTAAAAGGCCACCTTTACGGCAGTACTTCGCCGCGCCTCTTTTATTTAGTTATTCACTTCATAACGTCTTTTTGAAAATTCATGCATCATATTGCATTGCACATGGGCTTGACTAGGGTGGTTTTAAGGTCCTCCATTCGAGGGAAAACGCCATAAGGCTACCTTTGCCATGATGTTTTGCCGCGCTGTTTATTACACGATTTATCGATGTTTTACAAAAATCCTTTTTTATGCTTCTTTATTTATTGCACTTGACTATGTGATATGTACGCATGGGCTTAACTAGGATGGTTCAAAGGTCCTCCATTCGAGGGAAAACGCCACAAGGATACCTTTGCCATGATGTTTCGCCGCGCTGTTTATTACGCGATTTATCGCTGTTTTTGCAAAATGTCATTTTAACCATGCACTTTATTTCTTTTTTTTGTCGCGCAACGTTGTGTCATGCTTTCTTTTCCATATCATTCATCCATATGGCATATCATTGCACAATCTTGCATCACATGTAACATGCTTAATGGAAATTGTTAGTGATTGCACGGACATAGGCGCATATTGCATTTCTCTCTGCTTCTCGGTATTCCTTTCTTTCACTCATGTTAGTTGCATCCTTTAGCATCACATTATGGCATGTTCATCTTTAATGTAAAATTGCATCTTTCATTTTTTTTTATCTTTGGCATGTTTAAATTCGTGTCTTTCTTCATCTTTTAAAGTTGCGTGTTTGTATTGATCTCGTTTATCATGCGGTTATTTTGACCATATCTTATATGCTTCTTTACATAATGCGCCTACAATATTATTTGTCGTCATTTTGATTTCCTTTACATTACATGCAAATGTTACCATGACTTTTTATGTTTATATTTACATGAATGATTGAATTCTTATGACGTTATGTGCTTGTTGTTGCAAAGGCCTACCTTTGAGCATGTGAATTTGGCAATAAGATTTGGTTTCCTGTATGTTAGACGTAAACTATACTTTTAAGCATGTGAATTTAGGATTGTGGTGTACTTGGAAATATATGTCATAGGCTTGGTTGGATTATTGCATAAATCTTTACATTACAAGTTGCATAAGTAGGGGACCATTCCGAACCCAATGGTTTGAGGTCTTCCCTTGCGAGGGGTGAGTGCGGCCTTAAATCTTTGTCCCGGTTCACACCGGGTGGCGACTCCCTTATTCTCCGGTTTAGTCCTCTGTTGGCTACTCCGTACTCCCAGTTAGGCCCCCGAGTCTGGAACAGCATGCGTCGCCCAGTTTATGTGTCCCACACTAGTATTACACTTGTGCGCGTTGTGGGAGCATAACAACATAGTTCTCATATATTTGTGTATTGGATACTTATTCAAATGTAATAAGAGATTGTGTTTACCGATGGTACGGAAACAGCTTCGCTCTGGATAGACCCCTTGGAATTCCATTGGTAATATGACTATGTGTATATGGGAGTCCGAATCAGGGTAGGTGTATTTGGTTTTAACCTGAGACTTGCATCGCTAATACTTGCGACAATCAATATACTTTGGTTTTGTTCGTACAGGGCTTTAACAGGTTCTTTGTACGGCTCATCTAGGTATATTAGGAATCGTAGTTTATTGGGTGTGATGTCAAGATAGAAGTATCACTTCAGTCATATGGAGATGATGGTCACGTAGGATACGGAACTGGTACTCTTGTATGCTGCAGCTATCGGGATAATATGACTAAGTCATGTTTATCCGATTATAGAGACTAGTTACTAGAGATCCGATATATGCTTCGTACGGGGCAGACACAATTCCAGCCCCAGGCCTTGCATGTGACATCCGATACTGGATCGTAATAGGCTATACTATGTATACTACGTCTCACAAAGATTGCATATTCCTTCGCAGAATATTTCTGGAGAATTGGGTAGGCACGGTGCTTTGCTAGAAGCCAACCATGTCTTGTAAATCGGTAAAGACGTGGTACTGGGTACGCACGTATTCGGATAGTTCGATAACTGTATTTACTGCCAACATATCCAGGGATCTCTTGGGTCGCTTCCCGAAGATTCACCGTTGAGATTTGATTCGAACAGAAAATTAATCTGGGATTAATAATGAGAGAGAAAATTAATCTGGGATTAATTACGGAAATAAATTAATCTGGGATTAATTAAAAGAGAAAGAATTAATCTGTGATTAATTGCGTCGAGAATTTATCTGTGAATAAATTCGTCGAAAAGAGAGAAAGCGATTAATTTGGAATTAATCGGCAAAATAAATTTAATAGTGAAAATTGGATTTTACTATTTAATTTATTTAATTCGGCTTAAATAATATATTAGATATATTAATTGAAATTAGATTTCAATGCGGAATTAAATTGGACTTTAATTCTAGCGAACGAATTAATTTGGAATTAATTCGCGAGTGACTTTCCGTAATAATTTTACTGGGTATTATTATTTAATTAAATTGGATTTAATTAAGTCACAAAGGTAAATTTGTTTAATTTAGAATTAAACGAACCCGGGCCCGAGCGAAGTTCCGTGTTGGCTTGTCCGACTTAAATTTGGAATTTAATATTGGTGGGACCCACTTACTTACATCAACTTGACTCACATCACTAGTCATTTGTTGATGTAAGTGGTTGGATGCATTTAATACACTTTTTGCCAACACAAGTCAACTTTGTTTATAAAGCATTTTGGAATCAAAAATTGACTATTCACTCTCTCTAAAAATGGCAAAAACTGTGAGCCCTCTCAAGAAAAGAAATTTTTTTTTCTTTCATTTGTTCTTGCTAGCACTTGAGGAATGGATCAAGGTGATAGGGAAACTCACCCGAGAGAGTTTGGAACTCGATCTCAAGCTCGGTAGCTTCTACACAACACAGAAAATTCTTCAACTCATCCGATCAAAGTGAGTTATTCCGCAACTTTTACTTTGATGTATTCACACGTTTATATGCTTAATTGATCTTGGTTTGACCTAGAAAACCCAACAGTTTCGGACTTGGATGTCCACCTACTGGATATAGGAATTGATCCAATTGATCTTAGAGATCTACCTAGTTAAGTTTCATACAACTTGTTGGCCAAAGTCAAGATTGTGTGTTATTTAACGGGATCCTAGCCCACTAGGAAACTAGGTTTCCCGAGTACTCAACAGAGGGTTAGAGGCTCGCCGAAAAATAGTGGGAGGCAAGTATTAAATTTGCAATTTCTTTTAGATACTTGCCAAAACGCGCTCATTTCATTTTTCATCATTAATTTATAAATATATATTAGTTAGACTAATATTTAATTGTTGTTTTAAAATTAAACAGTTGGACTGTATTCAAACTACTTCATTTATAGTTGATTATATAATTGGATTATAGTAATCAATATATTTGAATTTAACCAATCAAATTATAGTTGATTATATAGTTAGACTATATTAATCATTATATTTAATTGTACCCGAAATCGTTGATTGGATAGTTGGACTATAGCAATCAAGATGACTGAAAGATTAGTGTCAAATGACATAATCCTGGGGAAAATATCTTTGACGGCTTTAATTTTCAGATTGGGAATAGAACCTCTTGAGCATAAGCCCAGAGTTGAGTGAATAGTAGAGCATGAGCTTAGGAAGACTCATTTTGATGATAACTTTAGTGCTCAATCTGTTATGCATAGCGAGAGCTTCTTAAAAGGACATATCCCAAGTTGTCTGCCTAAATTGTGGCAAACGGGGTCACTAGAAGTGTGACTGCCGTATGGATAAGGCAGACATGAAGGAATTGAAAGCGGGACAAGGTTCCGGTTTCAAGAATGTTTGTTATAAACATGTACGCTACTGGTTTTAAAATTGGATTTTGATACTAGATGTGATACATGAATATATGTACTGATGTGCGGGATCTGCTGATAAGCAAGAAACTGACTTCAGATGAGATCGACCTACAAGTCGGAAACAGGACGAGAGTCGTTATTTTGGCCGTAGAAACCTAAGTTTTGGAACTGCCCTTTCGGCATGTACCTAAACTAGGAGACTGTTATAATGTATCTAGTTTGACTAGAAACATTATCTTTGTATCTAGTTTAACCCGTTGCGGGTATACCTTTATATTCTGAAACACCGGGTATTTTGTTTATAAAGATGATATCGAGATATCTACATTAGATGTAAATAATGGTCTTTATATTTTGAATATAAATGAATCTCAAACATATAATATGACAAATAAATAGCTCATATTGAGTAAATCAAATTAGACTTATTTATGGTATTGTCATCTGGGATGCATTAACAAGACTCATATATCCACACATTCAAAGAGTGGATATTAGGACGGATTTGATTCTAATTCAAATGATGTCTACGAATCTAGTTTAATTAGGCAAAGTGCCTAAAACATCTTTTACTTGGTAAAAGTGCAAGTGCCACCGATCTGTTAGCCCTCGTTCATAGTGACGTAAGTGGGCCCATGTCTAGCTAGGGTAGAGGTGGATATGAATACTTCGTAACCTTTACGGATGTGGCATCGCGTGATGGTTATGTGTATCTTATGAAACACAAGTCAGAAACCTTTGAGTAATTCATAGAGTTTCGACACGAAGTAAGAAAACAGACCGGTAAAGTATTAGAACATTATGGTCAGACCATGATGGACAATACTTAAACAGATGAGTCGCTCTGAGCTACCAAATTCCTTCTGAGGATACGCATTAAATAGTGCAATACTTATTTTGAATAAGGTTCCATTAAAATATGTTAGACAGACTTAATATTAGATATGAACAGGAAAGAAACCGGGTTTCTCATTCCTGAAGATTTGGGAATGCTGGGCATACGTTTGGATGATACCAAACTAGAACCCAAATCGGATAAGTGCCTATTTGTAGGTTATCCTAGGGAAACTAAAGTATAGTACTTATACAACTCACAAGAGAACAATGTAATTGTTGCTCTCCATGCGGTTTTCCTAAGAGGAATTCCTATATGCAGTGGTAAGTGGGAGGAAAGTAAAACTCGATAAAAATCAGAGTAATACTATTCCAGGCACCGAGTCCTCATGGAACACCGACAGTTCATCAATGATGAAACTGTACCAATAATCTTCGAATACACAAGAACCGCGTAGGTCGGAGAGAGTCAGAAAACAACCTGGGAGGTATGGGTTTCTGATCTCACCTCATGTAGATGTCAATCTTATTGAGGAAGAAGAACTGACTACGTATGAGGAAGGGATACAAGGTATCGACTTCTTTTATGGCAAAGTGCCATGAAGTCCGAAATGGATTCCATGTATACCAACTAAGTTTGGACACTGGTTGATGTACCAGAAGTCATTATGTCTATTGGTACTATATGAGTCTTCAAGAAAGACATACATGGATGGCAACAAACAAATGTACACAGCTAGGCTTGTATGGAAAGGGTATCATCATCGACATAGTGTCGACTACGACGAAACTTTTTCACATGTTGCCATGATTAAATCCATTCGGATAATGCTTGCTATAACTGTATATTTCATTTAGGAAATAAGACAGCTGGACGCAAAAACCATTTTCCTTAACGGAAACCTTTTGGAGGATGTTTATATACATCCTGACGGTTTTGTCAGGCTAAAACATGTAAACAAGGTTTGCAAGTTAAACCAATCCATTCATGGATTGAAGCAAGCATTGCGTTCTTGGAACCAGCGTTTTGATGTAATCATAATGGTATATGATTTAATTCAAAACGAAGATGATTCTTTTGTACATAAGAAGGTTAGTGGGAGTGCACTGACAATGATCATACTATAAGTTGATGATGTATTAATTCTAAGAAATGTCATTCCCATAATATAATCGTTGAAAGCTTGGCTTTCATTAAAATTCTCCATGGAATACCTGGGAGAAGTAGACTTTATTCTAGGAATAAAGATCTACTGGGATAGATCTAGAAAGCTGTTGACACTCTCCCAGAGCTCGTACATTTTGATATGTACGTGATGTGATGTCTCATATGCTTTGAGCATATATAGACGCAATCAAGCCAATCCAGGTGATGGTCACTGGATTGAAATAAGGAACATCCTTGAGTATCTTGGATGAATCAAGAATGATTTCTGAGTATATAGGGAAAAGAGAACTTGAGGTAACTAGGTTCACCACTGCAAGTTTCCAAACCGATGATTACGACTGTAAGTCACAATAAGGGTACATATATAGTTTGAATACCGGATTAGTGAGCTGGAAATCTTCCAAGCAAGATACTGTTGCCGAATAAATAACAAAAGCAGAAAATTGCTGCAGCTGAGGCAGCAAAAGAATCATTTTTGGATCTATAAATTCCTAATTGGATTAGAAGTAGTTCTGTTAGCAGCTGAGCTAGGCTACATCGCAGGCTAAAGAACCGCGGTCTCATCAATGATCCAAGTATATAATTCAACTATTTCATCTGATTCGTAAGATCATACATCGTGGTGATGTGATGATCGAATAAAACGCATCAGATGATAACATTGCAAATCCGCTGACGAAAGCTGTTTCTTAGCAGAAGTTTGAGCGACCAGTACATAGTTCAGGTGTAGAACACTTGAGTAATTGGCTATAGGCCAAGTGGGAGATTGTTGGACAATTATGACCCATAGCATCACTATTTGTACAAAACATGGTGTTGTTGTACAAATTAACTATGTGACAAAGGAAATTGCTCTTTTATCATTTGTAATTAGATTACTCAGATATATAAATGATAAAAGTCCTTATGATTAGTTCCGGATTAATAAGATATGAGACAGTATTAATCCATAAAGGTTTAATCATTAAATATCCCTAGTCGTAGTATTATCGAGATTGGACATCGATAATGCGGAATAGGCTAGTATTACACTTGTGCGTGTTATGGAAGCGTAACGGCATAGTTCTCATATATTTGGGTATTGGATACTCATGCGAGTGTAATAGGAGGTTTTGTTTACCAATGGTACGAAAACAGCTTCGCTCTAGATAGACCCCTCGGAATCCCATTGGTAGTATGACTATGTGTCTATGGGAATCCGAATCAGGGTAGGTGTATTTGGTCTTAACCTGAGACTTACATCGCTAATACTTGCGACAATCAATATACTTTGGTTTTGGTCGTCCAGGGCTTTAATAGGTTCTGTGTATGCCTCTTCTGGGTACATTGAGAATAAGAGTGTATTGGTGTGTTGTCAAGACGGAAATATCACTTCAGTCATATGGAGATGATGATCACGCAGGGATACAAAACTGGTACTCTAAGTGCTATAGCCATCGGGGAAGTATGACTAGGTCATGACTTTCCGATCATAAAGAGACTAGTTGCTAGTGATCCGATATCTGCTTCGTACGAGGCAGACACAACTCCAGCCCCAGGCCTTGCATGTGACATCCGATACTGGATCGTAATACGTAATACTACGTATAGTACGCCTGAAAAAGATCATATATTCCGTAGAAGAATATTTCTGGAGAATTGGGTAGGCACGGTGCTTTGCTAGAAGCCAACTATGCCTTTTAAATCGATAAGTACGTGGTACCGGGTACGCGCGTGTTGGGATAGTCTGATGATCGTATTTACTGCCAACATATCCAGTGATCTCTTGGGTCGCATCCCAATGATTCACCGATGATGTTTGATTGGAACAAAATTAATATGGGATTAATTATGAGAGAGAAAATTAATCTAGGATTAATTATAACGAGAGAAAATTAATCTGGGATTAATTACGACAAGAATTAATCTGGGATTAATTACGCCAAGAATTAATCTGGGATTAATTATCAGAGAAAGAATTAATCTGGGATTAATTGCGTCGAGAATTTATCTGGGATTAAATTCGACGAGAGGAGAGAGAACGCGATTAATTTGGAATTAATTGGTCAAATAAATTTAATAGTTAAATTAGATTTCACTATTTAATTAATTTAATTGGGCTAAAAATAATATATTAGATATATTAATTGAAATCGGATTTCAACGAGAAATTAAATTGGATTTTAATTTTAGCAAACGAATTAATTTGGAATTAATTTACGAGCGATTTCCGTAATAATTTTACTGGGTATTATTATTTAATTAAAATGGATTTAATTATGCCGCGACAGAAAATTCGTTTAATTGGATTAAACGAACCCGAACCCAAAGTGTGTTGTGTAAGCCAACCAAATTTTGAATTAAATGGGTGGAACCCATGACTCACACGAATTGTCAATAATTGATAGAAGTGTTTGGATATTTATTTAAACACTCAACACATTTAATATTTTTTTGCTTAATCTCTCTCTACCCTTCGGCCGAAAAGGCCATCAGCTTTGTCCATTGGCCGAATTGGCCATCTTTCTTTTGATTGATGGCCGAAATGGCCACTGTCAATAAAGGCCAAAGTACACTCTTTTTTGTATATTGGCTATTGGCCGAATATAAAATGTATAGCCTGTTCTCTCTCAATTGAAACATAATGACCACTGTCTCCTTCTTTTAAAAACGAAAGCCATATTGCCTTTTGCTTTTGAACAAACAAAATGGCCTCTGTTGAACAAACAAAATGGCCTCTGTTAAATGACAAAATGACCGAGTGGCATTTGACTATCTGCTTTGCCGATTGTTGAATTGTTGCTTCTCTTGGAGAGCAAAATTCTTCAATTTGTTCTTGCTAGCACATAAGGGAGTCAAAAAGATGGTGATAGGGATACTCACCCATGAATTTAGAACCACAAGGAGGGTTTGGAAGCTTCAACATCCATGAAACGTTTTGAAAGTCAAAGCCGATCAATGTAAGTTTATTCCGCAAACTTCTTGATTTATTCACACACGAATCACGGTTAGAGATCCCGTGGCATGTCTAGGACACCAACAGTCTCATGCGCCCACAGTGGTATCTCAAGTCGAAGAATCACAAGTGCTACTCAACCCGATAAGATTCTTATTGACGTTGGTGTACCATCCATTAAGAATCTTCGGTGAGTCGTTCAGTGTTTATCCGCTATAAACACCTACACGTCTATACTAGTCTCCAAGACTTATAGTTCATTGAGAAACCATTGGAATCATATATTCCAGTATACGACATGTACCGGTCTCAACGGGTTTACTATACTGACCAAGTAGTGTAAACCTTGACCAGGAAATGTCTGAGAATGACAACGTCATGATACAACTCAATGTCAGTTGCGACGCTTTTGCAACTGCACCATGACTAGTCATTCTAAGGTCATTACGTCCTTACCATATTAAAGGATACATTATATTATAGAAACTCCATATATTATTCAAAATAAGAACGTTTTACAGAAGTATTCATAAAGAAATACAACCGGGAATTGGCGCTCTGAGCACCAACCCCAACATTTATCTGATACTTTGAGTAATTGATCTATGTTAGACTTGTAAGCACTTGATTATGGTTCTTAGCAGTGAAAACCTGAGTAGTTATCAAAGTGACTAGTTGAAGAGATTACGGATCGATGAATGACCGTTCGCCTAAATGTCTATCCTGATTTGCTTATGTTATGATGTGTGTTATGTTTGAAAATAAAAGAAAAGTCTCTAAAGAAAATGATTAAACCACCTATAACCGATAAGCGTGAAGCTACCCATTGGCGAGTATTAGGACCACCATGTGGAGAAATCCTACCTTAAAGGGTAGGTGTGTTGAAAAAAAAAGAAAGAAAGAAAGAAAGAAAGAAAGAAAAAAGGGAAAAGAAAAAAAAAAGTTCAAAACGAAAAGAAAAAATAGAGAGACAAAACAGAAAGAAAACCATACCACATTGAGCACAGAAAAGCAACTGCAGGCATAATTGAGACATCTAGGTTGGTTTGACCCATCGATCCAATTTTTTTGACGAAATCATTGAGTTGGCTTACCTGGGGATGAATCTGCAAAGGAACCTTTGCACACACACACTTTGAGTCTAGCTTAGATCATTTATTTAAAGACTTGGATTTGAGTTGCGTTGAAAGTTTTGAAGGTTCTCTGGTTTCAATACTGGGCATTCATTGAGGGCAATAATATATGTAACTATTGGGACTATTTCGTAGCATGTGATATAGTATGATGATATGGAATGCCACATCACGTGGTCCACCATGACCTAGTGCAAACAGCGAAAAGCATAAAGCTAAATCAAGTCTCGGGGAGACCAGTCTACCACCCCGTGAATAAAAAGTATAATAAGAAATTGAGCCATGAGACTAAATAGAACTGAGCAAATTACCGGAAGAGAACGGGCATAAGGAAATTATAAGCATACCCAGGGGGCGACCGAAGACATTTGAAGGCAAAAGACGCCAAAGAGCACAAGGGAGGCCTAACCCATCGGAATAGGAAAAACATCCATGCATACAAGCATACACCTCACATACACACATTTTTTAATTTTTTTTTTGTTAGTAGGTTTTGAAGAAAATGAAAAAGCGGCAAAGACAAGCAGTTTTCGGGAATGAATCCCAGGGCCGAGGCCCATATTATAAGTAATCAGGAATAAGACTCGCAATTCAATTTGGGAACAAGACCCACAATTGAGAACAAGACCTGCAATTCAATTTGGGAACAAGACCCACAATCGGGAACAAGACCCGCAACTCAATTTGGGAACAAGACCCACAATCGGGAACAAGACCCACAACTCAATTTGGGAAGAAGACCCACAATTGGGAACAATACCCACAACTCAATTAGGGAACAATACCCTCATCTCACTTCGGGAACAAAACCCACTCGGTGGTTCGGGTGTTAGACAGTTATGACCCATAGCGTCACTATTTGTAAAAGACATTGTGTTTTAGTACAAATTAATTATGTAGCAATGGAAATTGCCTTTTATCATTTCATAATTGGATGACTTAAATGTGTGAATGATGAAAGTCCTTATGATTAGTTCCGGATTGAGATGATATGAGACAGTATCAATCCATGACGGTTTAATCATTAAATATCCCTAGTCGTAGTATTATCGAGTCTTGACATCGATAATGCGGAATAGACTAGTATCGCACTTGTGCGTGTTATGGAAGCGGAATAGACTACGCCTGACATAGATCATATATTCCATTAAGAATATTTCTGGAGAATTGGGTAGTCATGGCGCTTTGCTAGAATCCAACCTTGTCTCGTAAATCGGTAAGAACGTAGTACAAGGTACGTACGTGTTCAGATAGTCCGACGATCGGATTTACTGCCAACATATCCAGGGATCTCTTGGGTCACTTCCCGAAGATTCACCGATGACATTTGATTCAAACTTTATTAATCTGGGATTAATAGCGGAGAGACTTTATCTGGGATAAAGTACTATTTGAAGAGAGATAATGATTAATTTGGAATTAATCGATAAAATAATATGTTCGATATATTATACGAAATTGGATTTCGACGCGGAATTAAAATTAGATTTTAAATCGCGCTAACGAATTGATTTAGAATTAATTCACAAGCGACGTGAATAGTAATTTTATTAGGCATGATTATTTAATTAAATTTGATTTAATTACGACGCAATGGAAAAACTCGTTAATTCGTAATTAACGAAAACGAGCCCGGAATGTGTTTGCGACGCCACTCCGATTTTGAATCAAGTGCGGCCGCAAGTCATATCGCGAGTCACATCACTTGTCACTTTAGTGATAGATGTCTAAGTCACCTTTTTGGTGAGTGACATGCAGTCACTATTCATGATGTTGGTTGGTGTGGGCATTTAATGCCATTTTGGAGCCAAAATTTGTTTTTGACTTTGGTAAAGCATATACCAACTTTTTGTGTAATTTTTTTTATAATTGTTTTTAGAAAATAAAGAAACAAAACACAAAAACTCTCTCCCTCTCTCAAGCAAAACCGTGAACTCCTAAGTGGTGAAGGAAGATTTGATTTTATTTCATCTTTTGCTAGCACAATCTAAGGATCAAACAAGGTGATAGGGAACCAAACTTAGAGCTTGGAATTTCCTTTGAAGCTTGGAGCTTGAAAATCTTCTTCAACAAAACAAGGGCTTGGCCGAATCTCATCTCAAAGGGAAGGAGAAATTTTTGTTGCGCATCACATCCAATCCGATCATTGTAAGTGTGTTTCCGCCACTCTTCCTTATGTATTCATTCTATTTCATTGCTTATATTGATATTGGGACCACCCTAGAAACCAACATCGGGAACAAGACCCAGGGGTCACAACACCTCGCCATCAATCTCAACTCAATTCAGGGAACAAGACCCTCATCTCAATTCGGGAACAAGACCCTCATCAAAATTCGCGAACAAGACCCTCATCTCAACTCAGTAATAGTTCGGGAGTGGACCACCTCACAGTAACAGTTTGGGAATGGACCACCTCAAGTAATGGTTCGGGAATGAACCACCTCACATCAGCTCAGTTCGGTAATGGATCCTATAGATCACAACATCTTGCAGGGATGAACCTTAGGGGTCGCAGCACCTCACCACCAGATCAACTCAGCTTGAAACATCTCAGAACAACAGCAAGTCAGATAGCAGCTGGCGAGCCAGGTAAGTAAAAATGCATGCATAACTTTGATAGAATTATCACTGTCACACACTGCACAAGTCCCATCAAAATGGGGGCGACTGTAGACACTGCATTTTTACATGAAGCCCAATGTTGAGCCTCGTATGGAGGCACTACCCTCTAAGTTGCGGAAGTCACGGGAAACGGACGTCGGAAGGGAAAAAATCAAGAAATAAATACATCAACAAATTTAACTCGCTATTTGGCCTCGAGTTTGCTTGATTAATCCCTGTTTTAAAATATTAAGCCTCGAATCCCCACACCTATCCAAAGAACCAATCACACGCCCAAGCCCATCAAACCCATCCAAAAGAATACCCGACACATTAAATCACCTTCATAATATAAATAAATCACATGCCTAAATTAAATAAATCAAATAAAATCTCATGCCTAAATTAAAAAAATCAAATCAAATCCCATAAATCCTTGTCCTAGACTAAAACAAATCATCTCCATAAATAAAAGAGATCATTTCCTTATAACAAACTAAATAGATATTCCTCATAATCACACAATCTCCATTTCCTACTCATACAAGGACAACCCTAACCCACTCCTATAAAAATACACACAAACTAAAACCCAGATGGAGCTGATTCACGACACAAAGCATTCGACACTCACCAAAGACAAAGCCTTCCTTTTGATTTTCTTTCTCTAACCTCTCGGCAAACCCTGAAATAACTTATTATCTCTCTCTCTACCCTCTCACAACTCACAGCCAACCAAGACAACAAACCCCAACTCTCAGCCACTGCTCAGCCCTCTCACTTCAACCCTCTCGGCACATCTCCATAACCTAAATACCCCACTCACGCACACAAGCAACAACCCCTCACACCCTAGCCATAAAAAGCCACAAATCAAAGCAAAAACCTAGACGTGGGCAAGAAAAACCCTAAACCTAAACACCTCTACTGATCTCACTTTTCTCTCACATAGACGCTATAGTCACACCCTAGCCTCACACGCCACTCACCAACAAAGCCAATAAACCAGCAAGATAACTCACAAAGCAACTACTATAAATACTAAAAACTAACGAACTTCTCTCTCTTGGACCACTCAATCAGCCGAACAAACCAAAGCCATGCAACCAAATAGCCACGTGAACGCACCCATTCACACACATCAAACACATTCACGAAGACACCCTCACCAGCCTCTTCACAAACCGACAGAAACACCCTTCAACACACTCAAATCAGCACAAGTAGCACCATCCTCACCGTGAAACAGCCCACACAAAGACAACAATAAACATTCCCTAAAATTACCCATAAACAGTCCCTAAAATCACCCAAAGACACTCTAAAAAAGCCCATAAACCCTTGCAAAATAGTCCAGAAATAAGCCCTCAACCGAACACCAAATAGTCTAAAAAACAGCAGCCTAAAACAGTCCCTAAACAACCACCCAAAGCAGCAGCAAAAATATCCAAAACAGTGAAGAAAATATAGAAAACATCGAGGTGGCGAAGGAAAATATTGAACTAGCGAACCAAAAAAGTTACGGAGCATTAACCCTTCCAACGGCCGCATAACGCACTTCCAAGAGGCGACTTAAAAGGTAAGACCTGAGGGCACCCTTTGTTGTATTTTATTTTTTCGTCCCGGACACGACATGCTTGGTTGGACGTGGAATACGTCCAACCGGGTGTGCGAAGTCCTACATTGAAAACGGTAAAATTCTTTGGTCACATATTTATTTATATTTCTACATTTATCAACTTAATGTGTTTATGAAATTGTGTGCTAACTGTTATGTCGATTTACTTTTATGCATGCAAACTTAGATAAATGTTCTACTCCTATGTATGCAAACTTAGATATAGGTTGTAGGTTGTATGCAAACTTAGATATAGGTTATTCTTGCGTATGTATGTTATGTAGACTCGATTATATTATCGCATAAATCCGTTCATTACAAGTGGCATAAGTTATGGACCATTCCGAACCCAACGGTTTGAGGTCTTCCCTTACGAGGGGTGAGTGCGGCCTTAAATCATTTCCCAGTTCACACTGGGTGGCGACTCCATTTATTTCTCCAATTTAGTCCTCTGCGGGCTAATCCGTACTCCCGACCGGGCCGCGAGCCTGGAACAGCATCACCGATTTATGGTTCCTATATGAAGTCATATATCTACCATTTATCACAAATATCCATATTTAAAATATCATTAAATCAACAAGTTAAACAAACTTTCTTCATTTTGAAATAAACTCTTAATATTTAAAATTAAACTTCCTAAATGGCTTAACATTCAAGATTCAAAAACATTTACACATACCATGGCACACCTCTATTTTATAAATGTAAAACAATTCATAAGTTTACACATATACATACACCAATACAACTTAACAAACATGCTTTATAACATCTAATACTTACATTAGCTTTCAAATTCATTCATTCATTTCACATAAGCATACATTATTCATGTATTCTACAAGTTCTACCATACACATACATACACACAGTCACTAATACAATCATCATGTAACCAACTACAAAGCACACATAACAACCAATACATCAAAGAACATACCATCAAATAATACATACATATGGTTGGCTTACTTATACAATGCTCGTACGAGGCTCATTACCTATTTTAGAATAGTTATGAGATGAATTCTGTCCAAACGGATTCCTAACCAGCTCGACTATCATACCATGAGAATATCAAGTAATTAAACATACATACAGAGTAGCCCGCGGGGGACTAAACTTGAAAATAAAGGAGTCACCACCCAGTGTGAACTGGGAAAAGTTTAAGGCCATACTCACCCCTCGTAAGGGAAGACCTCAAGCTGTTGGGTTCGGAATGGTCCCTTACTTATCCCAGTATAATAGACGGGTTCACACAATGGTATAGTCAAGTCTTATGCAGCATGCAAGATAGTTCAAATAAACAGAATTTTGCACACCCATCAAAATTAATAGAAATAATAAAAGCATTTTAAATTAAGAAGTACACGATGCAATAATAAAAATCAATAAAAAGCGGAAAAAGCATCAATAAAAAAATAGTGAACAAATGAGGGGTTACTCGTGCATATATTAGTATTTCCCGAGTGATACGTGGAGTTGTATCCCAAGTACATACCGCACTACCGTCTATCTGAATTCGGCTACGGAATTTACGTCAGGGTTTCCATCTGATATACCGCAAGAGATAATAACACACATAAACATTAATGTAATGTAAATAAAAAATAGACATGAAATAATATAATAATGCATATACAGATAATCACCAACATGAACAAATAAAATAAAGGCGAAATAATAAAATAATAATAAATAGATAAAAAAGATAAATAACAAACTAAATACGAAATAATAAAATAACGATGAAAGTGAATAAAATAAATAAAAAAGATAAATAACACAAAATAAAAAAAAATTACCGAAGAAGAAAAATAATGTGACCAGAAACTTGGTCGTCTTTGATGTAGGACTTCGCATACCCGGCTGGACGTATTTCACATCCAGCCAGGCATGTAGCGTCTGAAACTATAAAATAAATATGGTAAGGGTGCCCTGAGGTCTTACCTTTTAAATCGCTTCTCGGAAGTGCGTTAGGCTGTCGCCGGAATGATCGAAGCTGGTTCACTGCTTGCTGTTTTTGGTTCGCTATTTCACTCACTATTTTACTATTTTGTCTTTCTGTTTGTTGTTTCTGTTTACAGTTTCTGTTTTTTGAGTCCGTGGATTTTTACTGTTCTTTGTGCTGTTATTTTTCTGGTTTATTGCTTGCTGTTTCAGGTTTTTGGGGCTGTTTTGGTTCACGATTTTGGTGTTGTTCTTGGGGGCTGTTTCGGTGGTTTGTTGGTTCACTGGTTCATATTTTTTGTGCTGTTTTTTGTTGTTTCATGGCTCATTGATTTGGTTGCTTTTGGTGATTAAGAGGCTGCTGTTTTGTTGATGGAAGGGCCGCTATTTCGGTGATTGAGGGGCTGCTGGTTTTTGGTGGTGGACTGCTGTTGGTTGGCTCAGTTTTTTGTTGTTTCTAGTTGGTTGTTTTTTTTTTGGTAATGGCTTGAAGAAAAATCAGAGAATCATAAGTTCTTTTTTGGTGATTGTCGTTCAAGAAAGAAGAAGAATAGTAGGGATTTTTATTTGTTCACGCCAGGTAGTCCCCTCTATCAAGCTTGGTGATTGCTCATTTTTATAATGACAAAGGATCTCCAAATCATGGAAATAAATCACATTGATTTGAGGGAATATATTATTTTGGGATGCAATATATTGTTAAATTGGATGGGATCCCTAAAATCTCACTTTATTGGAAAGTGATTTGAGGGGATTTTAGCATGTGGAATGCATGGGATTTCATATCTTGTGAAATTGGAAAGTGGTTGATGAGAGGATTTTAGCATGTGAATTTCATGGGATTTTCTTTTATTTGGGAATATTTGGGCGTGTGCATGGGCCTTGGGCGTCTGTATGGTAGGCTTTGGGCGTGTGTATGGTGGGCTTTGGGCGTGTGGATGGATTGCATGAGGTTATGGGTTGCAGGGGTTTTGGGCTGAGGCTAAGGTTTGAAACAGAAACTAATTGAGTGGATTCGCGGCTGGCTAGTGAGTCTGAATCCAATGAGGTGCTAATTTTGGAGTTTTTCCTTCTAACATTCATTTTTCGCAACTTCCGCAACTTTTCAGGTAGTGCCTCCATACGAGGCTCGTCATTGGGCTTATGCGAAAATACAGTGTCTACAGTCGCCCCCTCTTTGATGCGGCTTGTGTAGTGTATGATAGTGACAACCCTTCAAAGTTATGCATGCATTTTTACTTACCTGGTTTGTCGGTCGTTGTCGGATTTACCTGTTGTTTCGTTACTTTTGTGAGATGATTCGATCTCTAGGCTTCATTCCCGAACTGAATTGAGTTGATGGCGAGGTGTTTCGACCTCTGGGCTTCATTCCCGAACCATCCTGGGATAGAGATGCTTCGATCTCTGGGCTTCATTCCCGAACTGAGTTGAGTTGATGGCAAGGTGCTTGACCCCTGGGCTTCATTCCTAAACCACCGGGTGTGAGATGCTTCGATCTCTGTGGATCATTCCCGAACAATTCCTAGTGTGGGATGCTTCAATCTCTGCGGTTCATTCCCGAACCATTCTTATTGTGAGATGCTTCGATCTCAGCGGTTTATTCCCGAACCATTCCTGGTGTGAGATGCTTCGATCTTTGCGGTTCATTCCCGAACCATTCATAGTGTAAGATGTTTCGATCTCTGAGGCGCTTCGACCTCAGGGATTCATTCCCGAATCCATTCCAAGTATGAGATGGTTTTTTCCCGAACCGTTCCTAATGTGAGATGGTTCATTCCCGAACCGTTCCTAGTGTGAGATGGTTCATTCCCGAACCATTCCTAATGTGAGATGGTTCATTCCCAAACGTTCCTAGTGTGAAATGGTTCATTCCCGAACCGTTCCTAATGTGAGATGTCATTTCGGTCCACCTGTGTGACTCTTCTATTCGATGGGGAGTTGTTTCTATGATGATGAGGTGCTTCGACCTCCGGGATTCATTCCCAACCTGTTGATAATATGGTCCTCGCCCCCTAGGATTCATTCCCAAAACTATTGATAATAGTGGTGAGGCACTTAGACCCCTGATTCGTCCTTATTCCCGAGGTTGTTCTCCATTCCCAGAGTTCCATTCCCGGCTTGCTCGTCCTCATTCCCGAGGAGTTGCTCAGCTCCTCCGTTTTTTCTTTTTCCTGTGAACACAAAATAAAAATTATGTGTATGCGATGTGTATGAATGTATGCATGGATGCATTCCCTATTCCGATGGGTTTTCTTTGTCCTATTAGCTTGAGGTCATCTTTGGTTAGGCATTCCTTGTCTGAGAGGGTTTTCTTTACCCCTTTAAGAATCCTTTTGGGCTTTTATGCACCCCATTGGCCTGCTGACAGTTTCCTTCTGACAATTATCCTCCGATGATTGCACAGTTCTCTTTGGTCTCATGGCTCAAGATTCCATTGTGTCCCTTATTCGCTGGGTGGTAGACTGGTCACCCTAGACCTGGCTCAACTTTTTTCTCATTGCTACCCGCACTGGGCCAAAGTAGATTACGCCTTCTTGAAATCGACCTCATCCTTTTGGGATACTGAAAATCATGTCTTTTGATTCCCAGATTTCAAAATATGTCCTCTCCCTGATGAGTTTGCTGCCATTCTCGGCTTGTATTTTTCTCTTACTACCCTTCTCGGATATTGAAAATCATATCTTATAATTCATGAAGCTTTCCTTTGCTATCATGAGGATGAGGAAAAGGTACTGCATTGTGTTTCGTTCATTGAGTTTCAGCTCCTTTCTATCTATTGCCTAAGCTGTCCTTTCAGATTTTCAACTTAGCGGATTGCTCAATCTTGCCTGAGTCGCCTTTTCAGGTTTTCAACTAAGCGAGCTAAAATGTTTTTTATTTTTTCTCTATTTTTTTCTTTTTTTTTTCTTTTTTTTTTTTTAGATTTGTCCTCATTCTCGAGGAAATTTACTCGTCCTCATTCCCGAGGTTCATCTCCATTCTTGGAGTTCTTCTCATAGATATTCTAACTTTGGTCCAGCATCTAAGAAACAAAAGACGTGATTTGTAATCACTTGACTCTAATCTTTCCCAGTTAGCTGGAATTTATGCAATCTATGAACATCTTGAAAATTTGTTTCAATAAAGACGTTTGCATTACTTTTTAGTAAATATGTAGGAAATGAACTGCATTGCAAGGGCACCTCTGTCCCTAACTTGTTCCTCGCAGATTTTACAATTAGCCATTTTTCTTGCTCACTCATGCTCTATATTTTGCTTGGGTGTCATTTGCGGATTTTCAACCCAACTAGCATTTCTCTCTCTTTTTTTCATTTTTTTATGTACAGTATTGTTTCAGCCTATCCATGTTGATGGGCTCGGTGAACTCGTTCTCTTCCAAATCTGACAGTATCACTGCCCCATTCCTTATCACATTCTTGACTAGGTAGGGCCCTTCCCAATTGGGCCTGAACTTTCCTGTTGGATTCATTATCAGTGGCTTCGACGACTTGAGCACTATATCACATTCTCTTATCTTGGTGGGATGCACCTTCTTGTTGAATGCCCTGGCCAACCTTTTCTGGTGTAGCTGCATGTGATGTAAGGCATTTATCCTTTTCTCATCCAGTAATGCTAGCTTTTCGAACCTCTACAAGGCCCATTCATGCTCAGGAAATCCTGCCTCTTCTAGTACCCACATTGATTGTATTTTTGTTTCCACTGGTAATACTGTCTCCATCCCGTACTTCTGAAATTGGACTCCATTGTCCGTCAATATGTGATATGGCATTCCGTATTGACATACTATGTTACGAGCTATGAACTTGGCCATCCAGCCTATATCACCGCCAAACAGATCATTTTTCACCTCTTGATAGCGAGCTTTATGCGGAAGCATCTTCTTACTGGGGTAGTAGACTGCATGTTCCACCCCTGTCTCATCTCCATGTACCATCATCGCCCCCAACGCTTCGGGTTCTATGGCCGAATACAACACTAAGGTTTTGCCCGGCCTTGGGGTTTCAAGACGGGCGGTTTAACCAAATATTCTTTGATTTTGTCAAAAGCTTCTTGGCATTACCTATTCCACTCCACAGGTTGGTCCTTCCTCAATAGCTTGAAGATTGGCGCACATATAATGTTAGCTCGGAAATGAATCGACTAATTTACTGGATTTTTCTGAGAAAAGCTCTAAATTCATTTTTTATCTTTGGTGGGCATCTCGGTGATTGCCTTGATCTTTCCAGGGTCCACTTCTATCCCTAGCCTTTTCGGCCCATTCTGGCCTCATTCTTTGGAGCTTCTATTTTACGGGCCTCATGTTCGGATAAATCGGTATCATGTGCTGAGCAATACTCATGTCCACTCGTGGCATGTCTTCATAGGACCAGGCGAATATTTTTGCACATTTTATTAATATTCTCTCTAATTCTTTCCGCTTATCAGAGGTAACCTCACTTGCAATTAAGATTTCCTTGGGGTTTTCACATGTACCAAGATTAAATGCATTTGTCTTTGTTGGGTTAATGTCAAATATGCTCATGTCATGCGTGTTATGATGCAGACTAACAGGAAAAGATTCAAACAAGTAGGCAAAATCAATGTCTTTATGATTAATAAATGAAGGATTACAATTAAATAAGTCAGAAAAATAAACATCTTCCTAATTTGCAGTCTCGTATTCTTCCGTCTTATTGCTTTATTCGAGCGTCAAATTCTCCACATGTAATAGTTCTTCTTCCCATTTATTTTCCTCTTTTGCAACCTCTTCTTTGTCACTGCTCGAGAAGTTTTCCCAGAAGTATCTCCATTGCTCTGTTTCATTTTCACTACAGTTATCCCATATCCTTATGCAAGAAGCTTGGTGGTTGGGACTTTGGAGGAAAAAGCTTTCGGGTAGGTCAGAGTTGATCATGTAGGTGGGTAGAGCATTGCATTGTTATTTTTCTAGGTTGGGTTTTTTATGGGTGTCAATAAGGTATTGGATCTCATGCCTAAGGCGGGTGCAATTGTCAGTTTCGTGGCCTTTTTGCTGATGGAAGTAACAGTATAGGTTTAGGTCAAGGTAGTGTGGCACGGGGTTTGGAAGTTGGTTAGGTTCTAAGGGATTTATGAGTCCTTGCCTCTTTAACTCTTCAAACACCTTTGACAAAGGTCTTGGAGAATCGACTGTTTCTGATACCGGTGACCGTAGAAGGAGTAGGCTTGGTCCCTAAAGGCCCCCCAATGGTCTTTCTATTCTGGCCGTAAAAATTTCTATTCTATGATTTCTCTTCCTCGATATCTATGACAGTTTCTCTTAACTGTTGAAAGTCGCTAATCATGGAGGTCACCATTCTCATCTTGTTATAAATGGAGGGTTTGGTGCCCTTAATGATCATCTTAATCAGGTCCTTCTACGAGGGCCGTGTATGCATCTTCAAGAGCTGGCTTCTCCAGCGATCCACATAATCTTTGAAGTTCCTATCTAGCTTTTGTTTGGTGTTTTCTAGGTCACGGAGCGACAAGTCTATCTCCAAGTCCGTGACATATTGGTTCAAGAAGGCCTCCGCTAATGCTTTCCAGTCATCCATGACCTTTTTCCCCAAGGCATGATACCATGCTACGGGCGCCACTTCCAGTGACATTCCGAACACCTTCTACACCTGACGCTTTGACAAACCCACTGAACTCATAATTGAAACATATTGTCAGAGATGGACCCTAGGATCTCCATTTCCGTTGAACTTGGCTCTGTTAGACATCTTAAACTGGGGAGATAGTGGTTCTTCAAAAGTCATCGCATCATAGTTTAATAGATTTTCATGTTTTCCCTTCACCTTGTTGGTAACTTACTCTACTTGTTCTCTGAGTTTCTGTAACTCTGCCCAGACCCGGTTATCCTTCCTATAGCATATTCAGCAATGTCTTCATCAAAAATATGGATATCTTCACTCGCCCTATTCGGGGGCTCCTCACGCCTTCCATCCTCATTATTTTCTATTCCCACGGTGCGGGGTACGGTCAGACTGGCCATAGAGTTGGTCAAAGTTTGGAGTTACTCGGTAATTTTGGTCATGTTGGTCTCCAATTGATCCATGCGGGAACCTTCACTGTCTGACGCACTCGTGCTTGCTAACCTCTTCTTGACAAGTCTTCTTTCTTCTCTAACCCAACAGATATCTATGATGGCTTTTAAGACAAAGGAGTTAGCATGATGCGTGTATGCATGTGATGCATGAGATGTATGTGGTTATTGTTGGACAATTATGACCTATAGCGTCACTATTTGTAAAAGACATTGTGGTTTTTGTACAAATTAACTATGTGACAAAGGAAAGTGATATTTTATCATTTTGTAATTAGATTACTTGAATATATAAATGATAAAAGTCCTTATGATTAGTTCCGGATTAATAAGATATAAGACAATATCAATACACAAAAGTTTAATCATTAAATAGCCCTACTCGTAGTAATATCGAGAATGGACATCGATAATGCGGAATAGACTAGTATTGCACTTGTGCGCGTTATGGAAGCTTAATGGCATAGTTCTCATATATTTAAGTATTGGATAGTTATGCAAGTGTGATAGAAGGTTGTGTTTGCCGATAGTACGGAAACAGATTCGCTCTGGATAAACCTCTCGGAATCTCATTGGTAGTATGACTATGTGTCTATGGGAATCCGAATCAGGGTAGGTATATTTGGTCTTAACCTGAGACTTGCATCGCTAATACTTAAGACAATCAATACGCTTTGGTTTTGGTCGTTCGGGACTTTAACAGGTTCTGTGTACGCCTTTTCAGGGTTTATTGAGAATCATAGTGTATTGGGTGTGATGTCAATAAGGAAGTGTCACTTCAGTCATATGGAGATGATGATCATGCATGGATACAGAACTGGCACTCTAATAAGTTACAACTATCGGGATAATATGACAAGGTCATGATTATCCGATTAAAGAGACTAGTTGCTAGTGATCCGATATATGCTTCGTACAGGGCAGACAAAATTCCAGCCCCAGGCCTAGCATGTGACATCCGATACCGGATCACAATACGCAATACTTAGTATACTACGCCTGATATAGATTATGTATTCCTTAAGGAATATTTGTAGAGAATTGGGTAGGCACGGTTTTTCTAAAAGCCAACCATGTCTTGCAAATCGGTAAGAACGTGGTACGAGGTACGCACGTGTTCTGATAGTCCGACGACCGGATTTACTGCCAACCTATCCAGGGATCTCATGGGTCGCTTCCCAGGGATTCACTGATGACATTTGACTAGAACAAAATTAATCTGGGATTAATTATTAGATAGAGAAATTTAATATGGGTTTAATTACGACAAGAATTTATCTAGGATAAAATTCGATTAAAAGAGAGAGAACGATTAATTTGGAATTAATCGATTAAATAATATATTCGATATATTAAATGAAATTAGATTTCAAAGCGGAATTAAAATTGGATTTTAATTCGGGCAAACGAATTAATTTAAAATTAATTCGTAAGCGACTTTAATTAAATTGGATTTATTTATGTCGCGGGCACACTCGAATTTTTAATTTAAAGTGGGGCCCACCAAATCACATCACTAGTCAACTTTATCACCCTTTTGGTGATAGAAGTTGGTGGTGGATTTGTTGGTGGCTTGTCCTACACACTTTTTCATTCATTTGGAATGACATATACCAAATATTATTTTTGGTAAATGGTAATTGACTTTTGGAAATCAATTACACAACAAATAAAAAAAATTGAAAAACATTCTCTCCTCTCCCTCTGAAATGTCGTGAGCATAGGGTTCTTTATTCTTGATTTTTGCTTCAAAAATCTTCATTGCTAGCACACAAAGGAGTCAACCAAAGGGTTAGGGAAACTATTCCCAAGAGTTTGGAACACAAAGTTTGAAGCTTGGAGCACTTCTCAAAGGAAAAATATTTGAAATCCCTACATCCTACTTACCGATCATTGTAAGTATTTTTCCGCAAACTTACCTTGATTATTCACACAATTTAATGTCTTATTAGATCCTTGGTATGTTCTAGGAACCCAACAGTTATCAAAACAGCATATATCATTTCGACCTTATTCCTCCCACACTCGTGGTAAGTCCATTTCCGTCCTAGGTATGGCTCATTTTATGCACCAATGTGCCATAACAAGGCGTACCCTTCCTGGATGAAAGCCAGTACGGATATCAGACTCATGTATCTGGCATATTCGGATCATGTTTAGACCTTCTAAGCCCATCAAGGTTTTCATACAAGTTGGCCCGTTATCATTTTAAAGCATTCAATCAGGTTATCGCGAGGTGTAAACTTGTCCCAGTTGAAAAGGCCCAACAGGTTTACACTTTGCAATAAGGTAGCTAAATATCTTCAAACAATAGGGGGCCCAAACACAAGGTGGTCCATCATCATTTTGAAAACTTTTGGCCCAATTATCATAAGATACAAACCCGTCCCAGTTGAAGTGGCCCAACAAGTTCGTATCCGATGACGAGAGGCTCAAATGGATCCAAATGATAATGGTCCCAAACAAAAGCATAGGGGTAGCTTCTATATGACATATAACTATGGTTCATATTTAGGCTTATAAGCGTATGGATAAAGGCTCCCGCCCGCAAAGGGTTGCACATAACTAGGTCTCCTCACTCAAGGGTTCGAGCGACCAAGTGAGTGCACATTTTTATACCCTAGGGTACGTGCCAACGAGTGATGTTCATCACATAACGATCTGCTGCCTTGAGTGAAAACGACTTCACGATACATGACGCCATCGAGGTAAAAAAGGTATGAAAAATATATGAGACTTGGATAACCAAAGCCAAAGCCACAGACACTACAAGGCAATGTTTCGGGGTCAATTCTTTATCCCAGTGGAGTCACCATTTGTAGGAGCAGAGCGGGCTTTACGGCTATGCCTATGATGCTCGGCGACCACGACACTGTTGGGCTCGCAGCCCATAGAGAGTATGAAGTAGCCTGCGGGGGACTAAACCGGAGAATAAAGGAGTCACCACCAAGTGTAAACTGGGAAAAGATTTAAGGCCGCACTCACCCCTCGTAATGGAAGACCTCAAACCGTTGGGTTCAGAATGGTCCCTTACTTATGCTAGTATAATGGACGGTTCACACAATGGTATAGCCAAGTCTTATGCAGTTCATGCAAGATAATTCAAATAAATAGAATCTCGCACACCCATAACATTAATAGAAATAATAAAAGCATATTAAATTAAGAAGTACAAGATGCAATAACGAAAATAAATAAAAAACGGAAAAACATCAATAAATAAATAGTGAACAAAATGGGGGTTAATCATGCATATATGAGTATTTCCCGAGTGGTACGTGGAGTTGTATCCCAAGTACAGACCGCACTACCATCCATTCGAATTCGGCTACGAAATTTACGTATGGGTTTTCATCTGATATACCGTAAGGGATAATAACACATATAAACAATAATGCAATGTAAATAAAAAATATACATGAAATAATATAATAATGCATATGCAGATAATCACCAACATGAAGAAATAAAATAAAGGCGAAATAATAAAATAATAATAAATAGACAAAAAAGATGAATAACAAACTAAATGCGAAATAATAAAATAACGATGAAAGTGAATAAATAAATAACAAGATAAATAACACTAAATAGATTGAAAAAAATAAATAATAAAATGCCTAAGAAGAAAAATAATGTGACCAGAAACTTGGGTATCTTTGATGTAGGACTTCTTATACCCGGCTGGACGTATTTCATGTCCAGCCAGGCATTTAGCGTCTGAAACTATAAAATAAATATGGTAAGGGTGCCATCAGGTCTTACCTTTTAAGTTGCTTCCCGAAAGTGCGTTAGGATGTCGCCGTAAGGATCGAAGTTGGTTCGCAGTTTGCTGTTTCTGGTTTGCTGTTTCACTCGCTGTTTTTTTTTTTGTTTTTGTTTGATGTTTATGTTTACAGTTTTTGTTGTTTGAGTACATGAATTTTTACTATTTTTTGGGTTGCTATTTTTCTGGTTTTTGGCATGCTGTTTCAGGTTTTTGGGGTTGTTTTGGTTCACGATTTTGGGGGCTATTTCGGTGGTTTATTGGTTCACTGGTTCACATTTTTTGGTGCTATTTTTTATTGTTTCACGGCTCACTAGTTTGGTTGTGATTGAGGGCCTGCTGGTTTTCGGTGATTGAGGGGCTGCTATTTCGGTGATGGAAGGGCTGCTTTATTGGTGATTGAGGGGCTGCTGGTTTTTGGTGGTGGACTGCTATTGGTTGGCTCGATTTTTGGTTGTTTCTAGTTGGTTGTTTTTTTTGGTAATGGCTTGAAGAAAAAGCAGAGAATCCTAGGTTATTTGTTGGTGATTGTCGTTCAGGAAAGAAGAAGAAGAGTAGTCCCATCTCTCAAGCTTGGTGATTGCTCCTTTTTATAATGACAAGGTATCTCCAAATCATGGAAATAAATCACATTGATTTGGGGAATATATTATTTTTGGATGCAATCTCTTGTTAAATTGGATGGGATCCCCAAAATCTCACTAAATTGGAAAGAGATTTGAGGGGATTTTAGCATGTGGAATGCATGGGATTTCATATCTTGTGAAATTGGAAAGTGGTTGATGAGGGGATTTTAGCATGTGAATTTCATGGGATTTTCTTTTATTTTGGAATATTTGGGCGTGTGCATGGGCCTTGGGCGTGTGTATGGTAGGCTTTGGGCGTGTGTATGGTGGGCTTTGAGTGTGTGGATGGATTGCATGGGGTCATAGGTTGCAGGGGTTTTGGACCGAGGCTAAGGTTTGAAACAGAAACTGACTGAGCGGATCTGAGGCTGGCTAGTGAGTCTGAATCCAATGAGGTGCTAATTTTGGAGTTTTTCCTTCCGGCATTCATTTTTCACAACTTCCGTAACTTTTTAGGTAGTGTCTCGATACGAGGCTCGTCATTGGGCTTATGTAAAAATGCAGTGTCTACACATATGCATATACGAATACATGCTCATATACTTTTACATACTCTTACATTTACATACACATATACATATCGTTACCGATTCTTACACTTTCATACCTCCATACATCCACATAAACATTGAGCTCATTCCATATCTTACTTTATATCATATAAATAACAAAGTTCCTTACCTGTGATGGTCGATTATCCTAACCATGCGTAACCTCAAACTTTATTTTCAAGAATATCTCTTATCTATTCTCGTTTTATCCTAAATAATTCAATCATATATATTTAAAACACCAATCCATTATTCAAGCGCTCATCGCATAAGTTACTTACCTAGCTTCGTGAGATCTATAGGTCTTAGTCATACTTTCAAAACCAATGGAGAAACTGTTGGGGTAGACGCAGTAGAAGACCGCGGCGGAAGGCGAAAATGGTTTTTAAATATTTTAAAATTTTCCTAGCAAATTAATAAATATCAAATATTTGAAATTCACCCAAATAAGTTTAGATATATTATTTATTAACATTTAATAAAATAATATATTTCGTTACTGAACGAATTATTTTGCAAAAATATTTTTCGACAAATACTGCGTGTAACTAGAACACGGTTAAACTGGTTGACTATCAGCCGAGTCGGGGCAACCCGGTCACCCGGGTAGTGTTCGGTCAGCCCTTGGGCTGCTCGAACAGTGCCCAATTCGCTGGGTTCACAGTCGCAATACGGCGGGTCCGTTACACAATGAATTTCGTTGTTTTCTCGCGTTTTCGCCCTGAAATAATTTCCGGAATTAATCCACCACCCAATACACATCAAAAATCTTCCAAATAAGATGTTTTTACATGAAAAATATTATGTTTTAACATCCAAAACCAGATCTGATCTAGTTTTTATTTTTTTTCAATTTTCAAGCAAAAATTCAATTTATTCATAAATTAATCCAATTAACTTACACCAAATTTAATCACCACAATGTAAAGCCTCAAGAATGATTATAGGCAATATTAGAGTGGTAAAATCACTCTAGAATTATAATTTTATTTTTTGACAATAATTCCCTAATTAATCTACAACACAAGCTTAGTAAAGAAACCATTAAGGTAAACCAAGCAACCAACACCCAATTTTGATTCTAATACATATCCTAGATACCTATTTCACTAAAAACATGCAATATACATATCCTATACATATCTCACATGCTTAGTAAATCAAAACAAAGAAATAGAAATTTGAAACGTACTATTACTTTAATATAATTTCCAATTTTTTAGTTTCTTCTTCCTTTGGTGTTGGAAATCTTGATTTAAACCCTAACCCCCCTTTTTTTTTTCTCAACACTTGAGAGTGGCTAAAAACCCTGACAAAAATGAAACAACTTCATTTAAATAGAATTTTTGCCCAATTTCGAAAATTGCATAATTTTTTAAACAAAATAACAATTATTTTGGTCATTATTTTGACACCTCATGATCTTATCCAAACAAAATAATTATTTTGATATTTTTGTTAATAAAAAAAAAATATGTCAAGATCACATGGTTTGGCTAATCAAAATTTACCAAAAATCAAGAATATTACATGTAATATTCTTAATTAAAATAAATTAATTAACAAATGAATCAATTTATTTAATTATTAACAAAAAGACAAAGTAATTACATGGAGAAATATTCCAAGAATATTCGTCCATTTTATTTCTATTAATAATTAATTAATTAATAATAATAAAACAAGTGTCAAACTTTAATTGGTTAATAATTTGTATCCAATCTAAATTATGTATCGTATACAAATACACATTATTTAATACGCATGTGTAAATTATGACTAATATGAATTATTCATAATTAATTACCCAAGTGCTCAACGAGTACACTTTATATAGTGAGACTCTCTAGGTTCAATTTTATCAGTCACGGAAGCCATTTTCATGTCTGTAATTTGTCCACTCACACATTACGACGACCACAGATAATCGAATTAAACCATCCAAATTGAAGTCATTGCATATATATAATCCATTTGTCATAGGTTATCCGAATTGTTCCGGAGATATAGATTAAACGTCAAATCTCCGCTATGAACAATTCACGTGTTGCGACATTATTATGATTCTTCAATAAATATACAAAACTCATTTCTGAATCATACCTCGGCCAATGTTTTCAAAGAATCACAAATTGGATACCTAAATCCCGTACACGGGACTGACAGATCCTCTCTAGATACATCATAAGATCTCATGAGTATCCGTTCATACCTAACGAACAGGCGGAGGTCTGATCTTAAATGATCGTTGATGTGATTGTCATTATAGTATGAAGGATATCTCACATATCCGCAGTGGTATCACAAGTCAAAGGAGTTAATATGCTATTCGACTCATAAAAAATTCATATTGACGTTGGTGTACCATCTATCAGGAATCTTCGAACGAGTCATTCAATATTTATCCAATAAATACCTACGTGTCTATATATTCCACCTCAGTGGTAGAATCAGCTGTTGATCCTTGTTTGGAACACTTCCAACTAACTGCAGCATTATTAAGAGTAAATACAAAACCTGAGGTAGACTTTCTATCATCAAGATCTGACTGAAAGTCAGAATCTGTATATCCTCTTATCTATAAATCACCTTCTTCATAAATAAAAAAATTATCCTTAGTACCTTTTAGATACTTTAGGATATGTTTAACGACCATCCAATGGTCATTACCTGTATTTGACTGATATCTGCTAGTAACGCATACTGTATAAATAATATTGTTGAGGTTTTGGACGATGGGCGCAACGAAAGCGCGGGTTCTAGCGAAATCGTATTTTTCAAACTTTTTCAAAATACTGAATAATTTATTCAATATCTAATATGAATAATTTATTCATATTTCACCTAAACCTATTTATTCAATATCAAATATTGACATAAACAAGTTGAAAACTCGCGAAACTTTTACGAAAACTTTTTTTCCGCAAAATTGCCTAAAACACGTTTTTGACCGAACCGACTAGCCGACACTTATGGAAACTGTACAGGTCAGATCCAATAGTGTCGGGGCAGTTCATGGGCTGCCCGAACAGTGATGGAATCATTGTTTTCACAGCCGTTACCCGGTTTGCTCAAAATCCACCCGGTAACGCCGTTTTTGCTTATTTCAAGTCGGAAATACTTTCCGGAAATTGTGCCAACCCCCAAAACACATCCAAAACATTCATAAGATAACAATTTCATCCCCAAAATAGAAACTTTTCTGGGTCTGAGCAGAAAACGAAATTGGCCCAAAAAATATACTTTAATCCAATTTTTACAAAGATTAATCTAATTAATCCATCACCAATTGAGTCCCACCACATATGAACAACTCTACAACAATTCTAGGCTATCAAATAGTGGATTAATAACTCTAGATTGGTAACTCATTGTCCAACAACAAATTGGAAACAAATTACACTAATTAGTTCATTAATCTACTTCACACATGCCTCAACCACTTCCAATTCATCCTCCAAAGCCAAAAGCTACAAATTTAAGAAGTAAAGAATCCCTAGAACATTCTAATAAATCAAGAACAAGAAACTAATTTTCAAAGCTCAAGGATATGGAAGATTACCTTAAAGATCCAAGTTTCCTTAAGCCTATCTTGATTTTTCCTTAACTTTCTTAGTTGTTTCTTGAAAACAATTTTAGGGGTTCTTCTTTGGAAACAATCGGCCATGGAGGAAGA
Source organism: Zanthoxylum bungeanum (assembly GCA_019454045.1). Taxonomy (NCBI): domain Eukaryota; kingdom Viridiplantae; phylum Streptophyta; class Magnoliopsida; order Sapindales; family Rutaceae; genus Zanthoxylum; species Zanthoxylum bungeanum. Next base: position 15,621 of record SKCR01039246.1, on the reverse strand, counting down.
CAACAAGAGAGAGAAAACAATTTTCTCATTTAAATAAAGTGATCGATGAAATTGGGTGATACGGGGGCATTTTTGTCTTTTTAATTTTAAACAAATTAAAATAAATGGAAACTTTATATTATCAAATCAAAATTTGACATATATAAAGCTTAATGAATGCATGCCATTTGCTCCAATAATATCTTGCCATTTACCATACTAATTATGATAAATTGGATAAGATATTAAAATTTTAATTATTTAATTATTTAACAATTAAATGATTAAATAATTAATCAGCAAACATATATGTATTTTATTTACAATAAATAACAAATACATATATTTATGGCATGTGTCAAAATCTCATTTGACGAATAATTAATGTGTATCTAATCGTATTATGTATCAAATATCAAATACACAATAATTATTATCGGACAAAATTCCCTAATGCATGTGTTATCGTTTAACCTTTAAATGGTCTCAATTAACTCATTTAATCTAGTGAAGTATTATGAATAATCCATATTATTCATATTGAGTTGCCCAAGTGCTCAACGAGTACACTTCATATTGTGGGACTCTTTAAGTTTAGGTTTATCCGTTAGGAAATCATATTTAATGTCCATAATCCCCCCACTCATGGATTATGACGACCATAGATAATCTCGCTAAACTATACAAGTCGAGGTCATAACATACGTATAATCCCTCCGTCACAGGCCATCTGTATTATACTTGGGATAAAGATCAAAACGTCAAATCTGTTCAGAATAATACAGTCGACTTTCAATTTACGATCTCTAAATAACACACGGAACTGATTTCCAAAGTTATACCACGGCCATGGATTTACTAGATCGTAAACACGTGCTGGATGTCTATGCCATGTACACAGGATTGACGGATCCTATCTTGATAAGCACTGGATATCATGAGCATCAGTCCACACCCAACGAACAGGCGGAGGTCTGATCATGAATAGATCGTTGTCATGACTGCCATCAAAGTGTGGAGGATAACTCATATATCTCACTGTGCTATCTCAAGTCGAAAGACCAATATGCTCGCTCAACTCAAGAAGGTTCTTATTGACGTTGGAGTATCATCTATTAGGAAACCTTCAGTGAGTCGTTTAGTGTCTTATCAAATAAACACCTACATGTCTATACGAGTCTCCCGAGACTCATGGTTCACTGGGATAAACTATCAGACCAAGTCACGATATACGACATGTACTGGTCTTAGCGGATTTTACTAACCGACCCGTGTTAGCAAATCTTGACCAGGAAATTTATTTAAGGATATACAACTAATAGTACGCTTCCCAATATCAATTACAAACTACGTTGTAACTGCGCACTATACTGTAAATCCTAGGGTCTTTGTCTAATATACAGGTATCACTGAACCAGATTTAGTTTTGATCTAATCATAATAAGAAATCTAATCGTAATTAGATCGAATAAGCGTATAAAAGACAAGGGTGCTATCGTTAAATTAGTAATATTATGGAAAACATAATTATTCGTATTTATGAATCGAACATAAATAGGATCTGGATTGGCACTCGGAGCACCAATCCTAACAATTTCTCCTACTTACTCTAGTGCCAATCCTTGGTATCCTATACACATCTAATGTGTATCAGATACCGTGGACCTCAAGAGCTCACCAGCACTCAAGAGGTAAGCAACAACAAGTAAGCCTGCTTTAACAAATCTAGTCTGTCAAACAAACCTAACTGTTTTCCTTAACCAGCATCATTCATATTTTGTAGAATCTAAATTACACTTCAATATGACTCAGACGTTATATCAGTATTGTGTTATAGCTAATGAGTTGTCTATGTATTTAGAAATCAAATCCAAATACTATAAGACAACCCTCTACTGAGTTGTCTAAGTATATATGGATCAAATCCAAATACTATAGGGCAACCGCAAGCACAAAACTAATATCAACACTTATAATCATTGAGGTCACTATGCAACTTCTTAAGTTGATACTTCAAAAGTCACAACTGATTCCACTAATTTAGTAGAATCAACGGTGACATTCCCACTGCATCTTTTCAGACTTTATACGACATAGACCATCTAATGTCATAATTAGAATCAAAAACTAATCTAACCTTATGGTTGCAGACTAAATTCTCCATGAATAAGAAACTCGTTCTTAATATATCAAAGATCACAAAGAACATGTTTCAAGAACCATCATATGGTCTACAGTATATCAAATGAACTCGTAACAATTACGATTAAATTGATATCTTTAATTGCACATAATACAATATTCATTACGCCATCATCAAATGATGCATAAGATTGATTAGACATTCCAATCATTTTTTCTTTCGAAAAAGGAATCATCATATACCAAAGTTGAATACTATATATATAAAAGACATGTTAACCGTCAAACAGTTATACTAGCTGTCATACAGATAGTCCTATTGTGTCCTTTATTAGATCGTATCTAATATGCGACTAATAGAAGTTTCTCACAAGTCTCTCAGTTTTATATCATATATAAAACTTTATATCAGATATATCAGAGACTAATCCCCTTGTATTCACGGAGAAAAGAAGACTCAGGATATGTAACACTAGAAAGAAATTTGTACACTCCCACTGACCCCACTGACAAATACGTATTCTCTATATTTCGATAAAACCAGACAATCTGACTAATATCAGAATTAGAGAACACGATTTTTTGAAAAGCTTATCTAAGTCTATAATAGGCTATATAAGCGAGTATATCAAATTGTGATCTTAGAAGAATACAAACTCTAGGGCTATTCTAGAATAAACACTTCAAACAAAAAATTCACAACGGATTTCTCATTCGAAGAAATCACTCAAGAACGCCATTTTGCATTCTTTATATAAAAATACATAGTCTAATATCAATCATTAAACAACAGATTCTTAATTGTTCAATCAATGCGACAAGAGATAAGCTTACTCAGAATCTACAATAGACTAATGAGTATAACCTTTCTCACTGTCATACTATAAAGGTCAAACCTTTATCAAGCTCACTTTCTTTTGCTGCGCAAATAATTTGCACACCTTATGAACTATTCATAACGAAAGCTTAATCAAGTTCAAAACTTGATCGTAGTAATCCGTGAACAAGTTAGATCCATGGTTCAATGACAAATTCCGAAGTCGATATCAAATATCTCTCCCACTATAAGTTATAGGATAATTTTCTTCGATAAGAAAACAATAGAATCATTAAGTATCAAATACTTTGTAAATGATTCTGACATCCTATTGGACTTATACGGAAGTTGTCTAAGGGTCGTTTCATCTTATTAATTATGTAGTTCCATTACGGTTTATCATTCCAACATTTGACTTCACTAAGTCAAATCCTTTCTACAATCGTCAACATCAAATGTCAACCACCAAGTAACAAAATAATTTTATTACTCAGGATAGTAGAAAAGATATTCTATCAAATTGACTACAATATTCTGTTAAATAGAATAAATGATAAACCTTACTTGTACCTCTGAGGTGCAAATGCTTTCAACTATATAATCATTATACAAATGAAAGTTTCAAATCTCAAACTTTTCAAGATTCAAATTTTCTACCTATACATATCATATATGTAACTGTAGGAACAAATGGAACATAAATTAAAGAGACGAAATAGTGTTACTGGAGCATAACCCCAAGAGTATTGAAAAACAATTCGATAACACTCAACATCAACATCAACGAATCAAATCATATAAGATTCAATAACTCCCACTAGCCAATTCCATCAAAATGGAATCGCGGAAGTTATAATATTAAGTTAGAATCATATTCATTAAATAACTTTAGAACTAATTGCCATAAATTCATGTGTTTGATCATATCAAACATCTTCGAAAAATTCAAAGACTCATAGTGAATTTAATAGTTTTCAACAATTCAAATAGAATATCTTTGAACCATTCAAAATATTATATCCTCGTTTCATCATAAACATATTGAAAGTTCTTGAACAATTCAAGACGTTCAATATATTTACTAATAGAAACTGCTAACTAAGTCATGACAATTCATTAACTAAGTCACGGAGTATAGAAAACTATCTAAGGCAATTATTAATTCATTAAACTACATGCATCCAATGTATCAGTTTAATAAATTTGTGGTCCAATGACAATCATCGGTTAAATGATATTTTAATCACAACCTTAACAAAAGAAACAGGAATTAGCTGATAAAAGCAATTTCATCAATATCATAAAACATCCAACATATCATGGATTTTTAATATAAGGATTCACTCCCACTATTTTACATAAATTGATTCCCCAAACAAAATAAGAGAATTTAATAATTAAATTAAATTCTATAGCAGGAAGTAGACCTCACAAATATATTTAAACATACAGCTTTGGCACATTGTGCCCAAATATATATGAAAGTAGATAACAATTATCAATCTCATCCAATGTGACTCTTTAAAATAGGTCATGAACATGATCCTCACTGCTTTGGCATCTATTAGATAGGGCGTATTCAAGGCAATACTCGTCAATATACATATCCAAGGTACTAATGCATCACCCCACTGCCTTGACATCTATTGGTATGCACATTAGCTCGAATTTGTTTCTTATCAAATAAGTTTTACGGGTATAAACAAATTTCCTTTAACCATAGTCGTGCTGCTTTGGCAGCTACAACCATGGTATCATGAAAAATATTTATATCCATATTAATGAGATGGACCCATTAGTGTACAGTACACTCGCAAAACACAAAACCTTATTATGGGGATGTTACAAATACTGTCTAACAGCCAAAATAATTGATCCAATAAATGAATTCTCAAACATGTGTAAAATAAATTGAATTAAATATCAAATATTTAAGACATGAAAATTTATTTTAGATGTGGGATCATAAGCTCTGATACCATTTTGTTAGGGTAGACGCAGCGAAAAATGGTTTTTAAACATTTTAAAATTTTTCCGAGCGAATTAATAAATATCAAATATTTTAAATTCACCCGAAAAAGTTTAAATATATTATTTATTAACATTTAATAACGTAATATATTTTGTTACATGACAAATTATTTTCATTTTGAATTAAATCATAAACTATTATGATTACATCAAAACGATAATTCATAGAACCAATGCTTGCTTCAATCTAAACATGGATCGATTAACCAGCAAACCTTGTTTGCTAGTTCATGTACGACAAAATCGTCAGGAAGTTTTAAACATCCTCCAAAAGGTTTCCTTTTCAGGAAAGCGATTTCCCGTCCAGCTGTCATATTTCATAAATGAAACATGCAGCTTTAGCAAGCATTATCCAAATGGATTTACCATGGCAACATTTAAAAGGTTTAATCGAAATCAACAAAATGTTGATAACGATACCTTTTTGTTAAAAGCCTAGATTTACACGTTGGTATGTTGCCATCCATGTATGTCTTCCTTGAAGACTTATAAAGTACCACTAGGCACAATGCCTTGCGGTACATCAACTAGTATCCAAACTTGTTGATATACATGGAATCCATTTCGGACTCATGGCACTTTGCCATAATAGGGAGTCGATACCTTGTATCACTTCCTCATACGTAGTCAGTTGGTATACCTCAAAAGATTGACATCTTTACGAGGTGAGATCAGAAACCCATACCCCAGGTTGTTTTCTGAATCTCTCCGACTCACGCGGTTCTTGTGTATTCGAAGATTAATAGTAATAGTTACATCATTGATGAACTATTTATGTTCCATTTAGGATTCGGTGCCTGGAATAGTATTACTCTGATTTTCATCGAGTTTTACTATCCTCCCACTTACCACTGTATATCGATATTCCTCTTAAGAAAATCGCATGGTGAGCAACAATCCAATTGTTCTCAGGTGAGATGTATAAGTACAATACTTATGGTATCCCTGGGATAACCTACAATTGGCATTTATCCAATTTGGGTTTTAGTTTGGTATCATCCAAACATATGCCCAGCATACCCAAATTTTCAGGAATGTGAAACTTGGTTTCTTTCCCGTTCATATCTAATATGAAATCTGTCAAACAGATTATTATGGAACCTTATTCTAAATAAGTTATGCACTGTTAATGCTTATTCGTTGAAGGAAATGGTAGCTCAGAGCGACTCATGATTAACCTTATCATGTCTAACAAGATTCGGTTAGTCAGTTCGGATACACCGTCAAATTGACGTGTTCCGTGAAGAGTCCTCATTTGAAAGAATATTTTACTCTTTCAAGTATTTTAGAAACTTATTGCTTAAGTAATTTCCATTACGGTCTTACCGTAACGGTTTAATACTATAGCCGATCTGTTTGTCTATTTCGTGTCGAAACTTTAAAAGTTTATGATTTGTGTTCTTCAAAAGAAACACATAACCATTACGCGATGCCACATCTGTATAGGTCACTCTCATTAAATTAATCCCAGATTATTTTTCTCTCTCATTAAATTAATCCCAGATTATTTAAAGTGCGAGTCATACGTCATCGGTGAATCTTCGGGGAGCGACCCATGAGATCTCCGGATATGTTGGCAGTAAATCGGGTCGTCGGACTATCCGAACACGTAAGTACCTCGTACTACGTTTACACCAATTCACAAGAGAAGGTTGGCTTCTAGCAAAGCGCCATGCCTACCCAATTCTCCAGAAACATGCTTACAGGAATAAGCGATCTATATCAGGCGTAGTATATGTGGTATTGCGTATTTCGATCCAGTATCAGATGATCACGTGCTAGGCCTGGGGCTGGAATCGTGTCTGCCTCGTACGAAGCACATGTCGGATGTCTGGTAACTAGTCTCTATATCGGATAAACATGACCTTGTCATTTTATCCCGATGACTGCAGTACTTAAGAGAACCAGTACCGTATCTTACGTGACCATCAACTCCATATGACTGGAGTGACACTTCCGTCTTGACATCACACCCAACACACTACGATTCTCATATACCCAGTATTGGCGTACACAGAATCTGTTAAAGCCCTGGACGACCTTAACCAAAGTATATTGATTGTCGCAAGTATTAGCGGTGCAAGTCTCAGGTTAAGACCAAATACACCTACCTTGATTTCGGACTTCCATAGACACATAGTCATACTACCAATGGAATTTCGAAGGGGTCTATCCAGAGCGAAGCTGTTTCCCATACCATCGGTGAAACACAACCTCCTATTACACTTGCATGAGTATCCTATACCCAAATATACGAGAACTATGTCGTTGTGCACTCACAACACGCACAAGTGCAATACTAGTCTTTTACGTATTTATCGATGTCCAATCTCGATAATACTCTAACTAGGGATATTTAATGATTTATCCTTCGTGGACTGATACTGTCTCATATAATTTTAAGTCCAGGAACAAATCATATGGACCTCATATCATTTATACATCTGGGTGATCTAATCACAAATGATAAGAGTGCAATCTCTTTGTCACATAGTTAATTTGTACAATAACACCGTGATCTGTACAAATAGTGACGCTATGGGTCATAATTGTCCAACAGTGAAATCACTTTCATGCAATACGATGGATCATTATATGATGATAATGATCACTTATTGGCACGTAATTTTGGGTATAAAAAAGGTACATTCATTGGTCGATTAAACCAATGGGTGGGGAGATCTAATTGTGGAAAAACCTTCGCCAATGAGAGCCTAAACATGATCCCTGTATCAAGCTCACATATAAGTCAATAGTTTTTTCCTTCTTGAATAAACCTCCTTAATGGTTGTCTTTGGGCCCTTACTATTTGAATTGATTTGATCATTTTACGGCGAATTATAAACTTGTGGGGTCTTTAACTGCAACAAGATTGTATTTCATGATAATTTGGTAAATTATTTTGAAATGTCAATGAGCCAAATTGTATGAAAACCTTGTTGGGCATATAATATTTCATTATAGTTCATAAGTGCCAAAAACATGAGTCCATAGCCGTACTTACTTTCATATAGAAGGGTACGCCATGTTTTGGCCCATTTAGATATTATGAAATGTTTCAAGGCCAATCCAAAATAACTGTGATTACTAAAGTTCTAATTTGTCGTTTCTAAACATTGTCATGATCCCCATATTTTCATTAGTTATTTATAAATGGACAGCCTTTGTCTTTTAATGATGGAAATGAACCAAAGTAGGCAAGGTTTACCTTCTAGCATATGAGAGAAGGAGTTTATGTAACCCTTAGTTTTACATAAGCTAAGCAAAACCTAGGAAAGATATTGGACTTACCACGTGTGTGGGAGGAATATGGTTGGAAGGATATATGCTAATATTTGGGAATACTATACATTTCATGAATTGCATGCATACATGCAACACGCTTTGGGTTAGGAAAAAAGGAAAATTTGTCCAAAGACAATCGAAAAGCTTAGAAATAGCCAGCAATGAAGGTTCTTGTGTAGATCAATTAGGGGCCAACTTAGATAAGATTACTGAATAGCTACAGACCTAGGCCAATACTATGGCCAACTTGACGGTGACTTTGACAGTGGGGACTGAAACTGGTGAAAGGAGGCATAAAATGACTACAAACGAGACAATAAATAAATCCTCACTATAGATGATAAAATGGCTAAGTATGCAGCTGGCAGGATGGCCAACTCCCAAGCTGAAATACAAAAATTAAAAGAACAAATGAAGTCGGTGGCCGAGAAGATTAAAGGTAAGCATAAAGACTTTCTAGACTATGATGCCATGGCATTTTTAGGAAAAGGTGCCTTCTAAGTTTAGAATGCCAAAAATTGTAAAGTTTAATAGGAACAAAGATCTGAAGGTACATCTCCACCAGTATGTATCAAAGTTCAGAAAATATTTGGGATGTCATTTGAAGTTGCACCTGTAGTGTGGTACTATAGTTTGATTAAGAAAATAAAGGATTACTGAAGGGCTTTGGCAAAAGCGTTTTTGAATTTATACATCACGGACACGGAGATAGATTTATCGCTTCGTTATTTGGAAAATACCGAGTATAAATGACCGGTGTAATCACACGCGTATAACGCAAGCGCACGTATCATTCAAGTAGTATAAAAAGTATCGATATCACGAGGACTTAATACCTAAGCTATTAATTTATGAAGCCAAATATTTATAAGTATCTAATGGATTGGTTGTTTGTTTGGATGGTGACTTTAAATTTAAAACAAGTAAAAACAGTGCGAAAGTAGATTAAAGAAAATTCAATATTATTAATGTTGGATAATTATGACCCATATCATCACTATTTGTACAGAACATGGTGTTGTTGTCCAAATTAACTATGTGACAAAGGAAATTACTCTTTTATCATTTGTAATTGGATTACCGAGATATATAAATGATAAAAGTCCATATGATTAATACCGGATTAATAAGATATGAGACAATATTAATCCACTAAGGTTTAATCATTAAATATCCCTAGTCGTAGTATTATCGAGACTGGACATCGATAATGCAGAATAGACTAATATTGCACTTGTGCGCGTTGTGGGAGCATAACGACATAGTTCTTATATATTTAAGTATTGGATATTTATGCAAGTGTGATAAGAGGTTGTGTTTACCGATGGTATGGAAACAGCTTCGCTCTGGATAGACCCCTCAGAATCCCATTGGTAGTATGACTATGTGTCTATGGGAATCCGATTCAGGGTAGATGTATTTGGTCTTAAATTGAGACTTGCATCTCTAGTACTTGCGACAATCAATACATTTTTGTTTTGGTCATCCAGGACTTTAACAGGTTCTGTGTACGCCTCTTCTGGGTTTATTGAGAATCGTAGTGTATTGGGTGTGATGTCAAGATGGAATTATCACTTCAGTCATATGGAGATGATGATCACGCAGGGATACAGAACTGGTACTCTAATGGGTTGCAACCATCGGGATAATATGAAAAGGTCATGATTATCCGATTAAAGAGACTAGTTGCTTGTGATCCGATATATGCTTCGTATGGGGAAAATACTATTCCAGCCCCAGGCCTTACATGTGACATCTGATACCGGATCGCTATACGCAATACTATGTATACCACGCTTGATAAAGAAGATATATTCCTTAAAGAATATTTCTGGAGAATTGGGTAGGCACGACGCTTTACTAGAAGCCAACAATGTCTTGTAAATCGATAAGCATGTGGTACCGGGTACGCACATGTTCGGATAGTCCGACAACCGGATTTACTACCAATATATCCAGAGATCTCATGGGTCACTTCCCCAAGATTCACCGATGACGTATGACTCAAACATAATTAATTTGGGATTAATTAGGAGAGAGAGAAAATTAATCTGAGATTAATTACGGCGAAAATTTATTTGGGATAAAATTCATTTAAAAGAGAGAGAATGATTAATTCGGAATTAATCGATAAAATAATATATTCGATATATTAAATAAAATTAGATTTCATAACGGAATTAAAATTGGATTTTAATCTTGGCAAACGAATTAATTTAGAATTAATTCACGAGCGACTTTAATAGTAATTTTGCTAGGTATAATTATTTAATTAAATTTGATTTAATTAAGTCGCAACGGAAAATTCGTTAATAAGGAATTAACAAACCCGAGCCCATAATGTGTTTAGCGGGCCCACTCGGATTTTGAATTAAAATGGGGCCCACACCTAATCACATCCCTAGTCAACTTTATCAACTTTTGGTTGATAGAAGTTGGTGGGATTTTGGTAACTTGTAAATCACACTTTGTCATTTTGGAATGACTAATACCAAAACTTGGATTTGGTATATGATAATTGTTTTTGGAAATCAATTACGTATTACACACAAAATCACTCTCTCTCTCCCAATTCCCTCACTTGGGCGTGAACTTCATCATTTTACTCTCTACTTGGGCGTGAACCTAGGGTTCATTTTCTTTGATTTTTGATTCAAAAATCTCAAGTTCTAGCACACAAAGAATCATACAAAGGTGATAGGGAAACATTCCCCATAGTTTGGAATCTCAAACTTCAAGCTTGGAGCTTCAACATACATCAAAGAGAGGAGCTTGGAACAACTTCTCAAAGTGAATTTTTGAACTCTACACTGTTAGACATTATGTCCCATAGCGTCACTGTTTGTAAATGATATTGTATTATTGTACAAAATTAACTATGTGATAATGAAATTGCCTTTTGCCGTTTTGTAATATTATTTACTTTGATATATAAATGGCGAAAGTCCATATGATTAATACCGGATTGAGATGATATGAGACAGTATCAATCCATAAAGGTTTAATCATTAAATATCCCTAGTCGGAGTATTATCGAGATCGGACATCGATAATGGGGAATAGACTAGTATTGCGCTTGTGCACGTTGTGAGGGCACAACGGCATAGTTCTCATATATTTAAGTATTGGATACTTATGCAAGTGCGATAGGAGGTTGTGTTTTACCGATGGTACGGAAAACAGCTTCGCTCTGGATAGACCCCGCGGAATCCCATTGGTAGTATGTCTGCGTGTCTATGGGAGGCCGCATCAGGGTAGGTGTATATGGTCTTAACCTGAGACTTACATCGCTAGTACTTGCGACAATCGGTAAACTTTGGTTTTGGTGGTTGGGGACCTTAACCGGTTCTGTGTACACCTCTTCTGGGTTTATCGAGAATCGTAGTGTACTGGATGTGATGTCGAGATGGAAGTATCACTTCAGACATATGGAGGTGATGATCACGCAGGACACAGAACTAGTACTCTATAAAAGGTTGCAACCGTCGGGACAATATGACCAGGTCAGGATTGTCCGATTTAAAGAGACTAGTTGCTTGATGTCCGATATATGTTTCGTACGGGGCAGACACATTTCCAGCCCCAGGCCTAACATGTGATCATCCGATACTGGTTCGATATACGCAATACTACGGTATACTACGCTTGATATAGATCTTATATTCCTATAAGAATATTTCTGGAGAATTGGGTAGGCATGGCGCTTTGCTATAAGCCAACCTTGTCTTGTGAATCGGTAAAAACGTAGTACGAGGTACGTACGTATTCGGATAATCCGACGACCGTATTTACTGCCAACATATCCGGAGATCTCTTGGGTCGCTTCCCGAAGATTCACCAATGACGTATGATTCAAACTCGATTAATCTTGGATTAATTACGGAGAGACTTTATCTTGGATAAAGTACTATACATAGAGAGAGAACGATTAATTTGGAATTAATCGTAAAATTATTATATTCGATATAATAATCGAAATTCGATTTCGACGCGAAATTAAAATTAGATTTTAATTCGGGCAAACGAGTTAATTTAGAATTAATTCGTTAGCGACGTAAATAATAATTTCGCTAGGCGTAATTATTTATTTAAATTCGATTTAATTAACGTCGCGACGTAAGTTCGGTATTTCGGAAATATCGAACCCGAACGCGTGAGTGCACGTGGGCCCACTTTCATTTGGAAACGTGTGGGGCCCACATGACACATGTCATATTATGCATTATTTAACTCTAATGCATTGCATGGAGATAGTGTACAATGCACTCAATGGTTTTGCATGGAAATTGATGGTTTGACACTCTAAGCCATTGCATGATTTGTGTCATAAGTTTATTATTAATTTAATAAATATTATGGCATAAATATAAATTGATTTTTGTAACAAAATCATAGAACTCCTCTCTCTCTCTCATTGCCGAAACTACATGCAGTTTTGGGCTCTCCATTTCTTCAATTTTTGTGGCAAGATTTGAAGAAGTTGTGCATTCAAAATCACAACAAAGGCTAGCACCTTCAAGGGATCATACAAAGGTGTCATGGGAAACTAATCCTTGAGCTTGGGAGGATCAAACAAAGCTTGGAGCTGCACTTTCCACCTTGGCCGAATTCATCACTGCACAAAGGAGAAGTTTTCATTTCATCAACGCATCCGCATTCCGATTTTGTGAGTATGATTCCGCCATACTTCAATCAATTCATTCATGTATTTATATATTTTGTTTGCTCTTGTTGATCTTGGGGCTTGGTAATAGAAACCAACATACACCTGCATCCAATCCGTTCAATGTAAGTATTTCCGCTACTTCTTTGCGTATTCACACATCAATTATGCTTAAATGATATTGGGATTGTCCATAGAAACTCAACAATGGTATCAGAGCCTATTTAAGAATGAAATTTAATTAGGGTTCATAATCTTGAATTTGGGTATTTTTGCTTGGAGCATGATTTAATCAAATTGAGTGTTTAAGTATGCTTATATAATGATAACTGAGAGTTATGCATGATTAATTTTATGAAAAATTGATTGGATTATTTTTTCCCCAAATTTTTGGCTTGGCCGAATTCAAAGGAACCCTAAGCTCTTGGTGATTTTTGTTTAAACCATTGGATGTGTTTAAAATGCTTGATATATTAGTTTGTGATTTAATTGGATTGAAATCAAAATTGATATAAAAATCCATAAATTGCCGTGAGCCTTGGAAGCATGTTGGAATTGATTTTGCTTCAATTTGTGTTGGACATAAGTTGATTAATTAAAGCATGATTAATTATGTAAATTGGTATTTTGGAAATGTTAATTTAAATAATTAATTATGGCTAGACACTTTAATTAAATAAATTGTGATATTTAGAATATTAGAATTTAATTAATTAGGCTTAATTTGGAATTGGGCTAAAATTGTTGTATTTGAGCATAATGGGCTTGGTTGGGCCAAGTTGGTTTAGGACAATTGGATTGGATCCAAATTGGGCCTAAACCATTCCATTAAGTCCAAATATAATAAATGGGCCTTTTAATTTAATTGGGCTTAATGGGCAAAAATTATTTTTATGGCAAATAGGGTGATTCCTTTATTGGGCCTTGGCATTTGGGTTTGACCCATATTGGCCAAAGCCCATGCCTTAAGAAATTAATTGAAAGCCCATTGGACTTTAATTAAATTGACGTTGGATGTTAATTGGGCTTTGAGACCCATTAAGATTAGATTTAAAATCTAAGTCACACAGACACATTAAAAGTGTAATTATTTAATTTGGAATTAAATAAAGAATTAGTATTGAATACAAATTAAATCGGATTTAAAATTATAGTTCGATATAATTCGAGAATACGCACTTGGAGTACTTATTCTCAAACGAGTTGGACTCGCGCAAATCAAATCATTGTTTGAACATTGGATGATCACTTAATTCAAAGATTAATTAATTGGATTAGATTAATTGAATAACATGCTTTGTGTGAATACATGGATGTATTGTATGAATAATGTATATCGAATGGATATTATATAGGTGATGGCAATTTTGGAAATTGTTGTAATAAATTTAGAATTTATTAAATTGGACCTGCGTGTCCAGCCTTTATATCTCGATTCTTTGTAATTCTCTTATCACCAATTCCCCTCAATGTAATGAGATTTCTTTATTGTATTATGTAATTGGGTAGAAGTTAGAATAGTGCTAGCCAGGGAGAGGAAATGAAATGATTTGTTCTAGAAACAATTTGTGAGATATCCATCCGTATATCATTATTAATTTATTTATCGCGCCTTATTATGCTTTTAGAATGCATGCTTAAGGGTGTATGATGAGACCTAATCAAAGATAATTAATTGGTTTCCAATTATGCGAAAAATCCTCAACAAATATTAAGCGTTTTCCTTCCATTGAGTGATTCATTCTCAAGATCCAAGATTGGCATTGGTTTGTTGGCCCAAGTCAAGACATTTGTCCATCGCTGATGTGTTTGAATCATTGAGGCTTTCTTCCATAACGTACGCCTTGGGCAAGTTGTTATTTATTGGGCAAATTCAAGATCACTTCTTATTCATCGGCCTAGATTATGAAGCTTTCCCACTGTCAATGGGTCACACTTAACTAGAATCATTAAGCTTGTTGAGCCAAAGCCAAGGCTGAGTTGATTTAGAGGAAAAAAAGGTTAGGCAATGTATTGGATATATTGGCATATATCGGATATATGTTTCGGACTTAGAAGTCCACCTACTGGATCTAGGAATTGGATGAGATCCAATTGATCTTAGAGATCTACATAGTTAAATTTCATACAGCTTGTTGGCCAAAGTCAAGGTTGTGTGTTATTTACCGGGATCCTAGCCCACTAGGAAAAGAGGTTTCCCGAGTACTCAACAGAGGGTTAGAGGCTCGCCGAAAAATAGTGGGAGGCCAGTATTGAATTTGCAATTTCGTTCAAATACTTGGCATTACGCGCTTTCAAATTATTTCGTCATTTAAATATATTAGTTGGACTAATATTCAATTGTTGTTTTTAATTAAACAGTTGGACTGTATTCAAACTACTTCATTTATAGTTGATTATATAATTGGATTAGTAATCAATATATTTGAATTTAACCAATCAAATTGTAGTTAATTATATAGTTAGACTATAGTAATCATTACATTAGATTATACCCGAAATCGTTGATTGGATAGTTGGACTATAGTAATCAAGATGACTTGAAAGATTAGCGTCAAAGGACATAATCCTAGGTGAAAAATGTCTTTAACGGCGTAAATTTTCATATTGGGAAATGAATCTCAGGATAGTTCTGGGAGTTGAGAAGTTACTCTATTTGATAGAGCGACCTCTCGGGCCTGAGCCCAGAGTTGAGTGAATAGTA
>SKCR01039245.1:0-153317 GCA_019454045.1 Zanthoxylum bungeanum | reverse complement strand
GTCGTACCAAAAAAGCAAACAAGGTTTGCAAGTTAAATCGATCCATTTTATGGATTTAAGCAAGCATTGCGTTTTTGGAATCAACATTTTGATGAGATCATATTGCAATATGGTTTCATTCAAAACAATGATGATTCTTGTGTATATAAGAAGATTAGTGGGAGCGCACTGACAATGATTGTCCTATACTTTGATGATGTATTATTTTTAAGCAATGTCATTCTCATATTAAAATCTGTGAAAGCTTGGATTTCATTAAAATTCTCTATAGAATAACTTGGGAGATGCAACCGTTATTCTAGGAATAAAAATCTACTAGCAAGATCTAAAAGGTTGTTGGCACTCTCCGAGAACTCGTACATTGGCAAACATGTACGCGACCTGCTATCTCATATGCTTTGAGCATATGGAGTCACTATCGGGCCGATCCAGGTGATGGTCACTGGATTGATGTAAAGAACATCCTTGAATATCTTAGACGAACTAAGGATACTTTTTTAATCTATGGAAATGGAGAACTTGAAGTGACTAGGTTTACCGTTGCAAGTTTCCAAACCGATAATTATGACTGTAAGTCGCAATAAGGGTACATATTTTGGTTGAACAACGGAACAGTGAGCTGGAAATCTTCCAAGCAAGATATTGTTGCCTATTCAACAAAAAGCGGATTATATTACTGCGGCTGAGGCAGCAAAAGAAGAATTTTGGATCTATTATCATTCCTAATTAGATTATGAGTAGTTTTGTTAGCAGCTGAGCTGGGCTGCAGCACAGGCTAGGGAACCACAGTCTCATCAATGATCCAAGTATGTGCTTCGACAATTTCATTTGATCTGTGATATCATACATCGTGGCGATATCAAGATCAAAAGATCGCATCAGATGATAACCTTGCATATCCGCTGACGAAAGCTGGTTCTCAGCAGAAGTTTGAGGGACCCGTACATAGTTCAGATGTAGGACACTTGAGAGATTGACTATAGGCCAAATGAGATATTGTTGGATAATTATGACTCATAGTATCACTATTTGTACAGAACATAGTGTTGTTGTACAAATTAACTATGTGACAAATGAAATTGCTATTTTATCATTTGTAATTGGATTACCGGGATACATAAATGATAAAAGTCCATATGATTAGTACCAGATTAATAACATATGAGTCTGTTAATCCATGAAAAGTTTAATCATTAAATATCCATAGTCGTAGTATATCGAGACTGGACATTGATAATACGGAATAGACTAGTATTATACTTGTTCGCGTTATAGGAGTGTAACGACATATTTCTCGTATATTTGGTTATTGGATACTCATGCAAGTGTAATATGAGGTTCTGTTTACCGATGATACGGAAACAACTTCGCTCTGGATAGACCCTCCGGTATCCCATTGATAGTATGACTATGTGTCTATGGGAATCCGCATCAGGATAGGTGTATTTGGTCTTAACTTGAAACTTGCATCGCTAATACTTGCGACAATCAGTACGCTTTGATTTTGATCGTCCAGCGCTTTAACAGGTTCTGTGTACGCCTCTTCTGGGTTTACTGAGAATCATAGTATATTGGGTGTGATGTCAAGACATAAATATCACTTCAGTCATATGGAGAAGATGATCACAAAGGGATATAGAACTAGTACTCTAATATGTTGCAGCTATCGGGATAATATGATTAGGTCATGATTATCTGATTAAAGAGACTAGTTGCTTGTGATCCGATACATGCTACGTATGGAGCAGACACAATTCCAGCCCCAGACCTAGCATGTGACGTCTGATACTGGATCGAAATACGCAATACTACGTATGCTACGCCCGATAAAGATTATATATTCCTTTTAAAGAATATTTCTGGAAAATTGGGTAGACACGGTGCTTTTCTAGAATCCAACTATGTCTTGTAAATCGGTAAGAACGTGGTACAAGGTACGCACATGTTCGGATAGTCCGACGACCGTATTTACTGCCAACATATCCAATGATCTCTTGGGTCACTTCCTAAAGATTCACCGATGACATTTGACTCGAGCGGAATTAATCTAGGATTAATTATGAGAGAGAAAATTAATCTGGGATTAATTACGGCAAGAATTAATCTGGGATTAATTGCTGTAGGAATTAATCTGGGATTAATTCGACTAGAAAAGAGAACGCGATTAATTTAAAATTAATCGGTAAAATAAATTTAATAGTTAAATTAGATTTTTCTATTTAATTTATTTATTTGGGCTAAAATAGTATATCAGATATATTAATTGAAATTAAATTTCAATACGACATTAAAGTTTGACTTTAATACGAGCGAACGAATTAATTTAGAATTAATTCGTAAGCGACTTCCGTAATAATTTTACGAGACATCATTATTTAATTAAATTGGATTTAATTACGTTGCGACGGAAAACTCGTTTAATCGGATTAAATGAAACCGAGCCCGAAGTGTGTAGAGCTAGCCATCTTGAATTTTGAATTTAATAGGTGGGGACCACATATTAATGGTGGTTGTTGGAAAAAGCAAGTTGATTTTAGAAACCACTCACTTTTGGCCAACCTTGTTTTACTTTTGGTAAATGATATACCAAATTTTTGCATTGACTTTGCATTATGGTTTTTGACATTTCAAGAACACAATTCTCTCTCTCTCTCAAGAAAACAATGGCCGAACCTCATCCTCCGCCCTTTGGAAATTTTTGTTTCAAAATTTCAAGCTTGCTAGCACATTTAGAGTCAAAGAAAGTGATAGGGAAACTCACCCAAGTGTTGGAAACACTCAACAAAGCTTGGAGCGTCCATGGAAATCAAAGAAAATTCTTGAAATCATCCAAATCAATATAAGTCTTCCGCAACTTATTTTTGATTTTTCACACATAATCTTGCTTAGTGATCTTGTGGCATGTCTTCGAGACTAACACATGTATCACTAACAAACCAGATGTAGTTTCGATCTAATCGTAATTAGATCGAATAAGTGTATAAAAGACAAGGGTGCTACCATTAAATTAGTAATATTATGGAAAATGAAATTATTATGCATTTGATAACCCTCATTGCACTAAAAAGGACACAGTTGCAACTTGAAGAAATAAAAAACGAAAACATTATTTGGAAGCAAGTTAATCGAATTGTGAAAGCAGTAAGCCAGATAGTAATATTCCCATTTTCATTCAAGTCTCAGAGAGATTTCCGTACTGACACAAAAGTTTCCCAAAATGAAAGACCAAACTATGATTGAACCTCACATTCATTCAGGTAAGACATATATAAAATCAAGAAACTTGTAGAAAGACAAATGTTCATTAGAACCCCATGGGAGCACAAGGTTCATTATCTGAAATGTCGCAAAAGTGCCTCAATATAACATCAAAAGTGCTCAAAAAGCATAGAAGATAAGGAGGGATGATTTGTCCCAAGTATTAAGCTCCTATGTCCTAGTAAGTGTGGAACCTCCTCAAAAAGTTGTCTCTTTTGGGCCCAGTATTTGAATTTGGGTCACCCTAGAACCATGGCAAAATGTAATGGGCCAATCGGGCCGTATTCTCTACCAATTTGTGTGCTGTCTAAGCATATAATATCTTATTAGTTTGGAGAAATCATCACAAATCACAAATAGTTTTTGAGCTAGCTCCCAACTTATCAGGAAAAATATGAGTAGTCCTTATAAGAATATCCATTGTAGCTAGTAACACACATTTTAGTTGGCTTTTGGAGTTGGGAACAAAATCCTTAGGGGCAAGGGCCGGATTGCTGGGCTATAAAGTGGCCAAGGTCGGGTCAACCATCATAAATGGTTCTCAACGCGTTGAGCCCCAAGAAAGGGTGGACAATAATAAGACTTCATAATTTTCCCAACATCATTGTACCAAGTTTTAACTGGAAACCAACAAACTTGAAGATTTGGCTTTGATGCATAGAGTATAGATATTCGTACATGACCTTCCCCAAACCTACTTAGCCCTGAGTAGGGTATGATGCAGATTTGTCATTACCAAATCCGCACTTGCATATGTACATAAATTATCAAATCCGCCATCAGTTTTCATTTTCATTACCAAGCATGCACCCGCATATAGAAATAAATTAGGGGGTTCACGGGTCGGGTTGGGTCGGGTTTTTTAATTTTTTTTTGGACCCGATCGGGTCGGGTCAATCGGTCTTCGACCCGCGACCCGAAATTTGAGAAGTAGACCCGCGCGGGTCGGGTCGGGTCAAAAATCTGCGGGTCGAGTCAACATATATGTAGTAAATATAATATATATATTTTTTTGATACATAATTTCAGAAAGTGTTTGTAGCTTCATTGGCAAAGTGATGGAATTAAACCCTTGCTAATCTAGAGTTCAAATCCCACCAGCCACTGTGGGATTCGAACAGCAGACTCCCTGACGAGCATGTGAGAAGATTGCCACCGAGCTACAATAGATTCTTGTTAAGTTTGTATCATAAAAAATATATAATTATAATTATAAATTATTTACTTACTTCGGGTCGGGTCGGGTCAGACCCGAATTTTCTTCCCGAAACCCGTGACCCGATCCGACATTTCGGGTCGGGTTCGGGTTGACCCGAAAATCAATTTTAAATTTGATAAACCCAACCGGGTCGGGTCGGGTCATTGCGGGTCGGATCGGGTCGCGGGTCGACCCGACCCTATGAACACCCCTAAAATAAATTACCAAACAAGCACTAGTACCTAGCAGAATTTTTGCAGGTTTTTAAAATATTGAATTCCGTTGTCCTCTTAATAATATAATTTTATTAATTAAACGTTGATTCTTTTTCATAACATACAAAAAAGAAAGTATTTAACAGTTTACAAATTATGACACATAAATAAAAGTTTAAAAATTTATAACATAATGTCAAATTCATATCACAATTTCATCCATGAATCATTCGCTGAATAGCTTTCATTATGTTAAATTCATATCATGAAAATTACTGAACAATGACTAGAACAATTCAATAAAATATTAAGATAGAGCAAATTCAAAAATTGTAAGTTAATGAGTCTTTTTATATAAGGGAATTTTTTGCCCTAAAAAATAAAACAAAAAAATTAATCTTGTGGATAATGGATACCTACCGGTTTTGCTTAATTTCCAAACCCGCACCAAACCCACTTAAATATTTACCAAATCCTACTCATTGCAGGCATATTTTTGCAGATTTAGTAAGTTGAGAAACAAATATAAAACGTAAAATGATAATCACAGCCAATATCATGCAACATATAAATGCTTCAAATCATTGCAACATTAACACTACGATGACATTTTAGTTTTCAGACAGCGACTATAGTAATCTATAACAAGCGAAAAAAAAAAAAAAAAAAAAACTTATTAGATACTCCATTGAGTAGCAGTCCCAAGATTTCTCGAAACACCGAACCTTCTCAGGTTCACAGAAACTATATAAAAGAATGTAGTATAATGTGAACGCAGGAACTAGGCGAGGGAAATAAAAGTACAATGCAAACTATGGTGTATTTAGATAAGTGTAGATAGAAGGCATGAACTATAAAAGTCGTCAAACACAATTGAGTGGTGGATAGCTACTCCCATTATTACTCGAAACTTGAAACAACTTACCATCAATTAAGGGTGGCAATAGGTCAGGTCGGGTCCGAGCTTTGATAAGCCCAGCCCAAGCCTGGTAGTTATTTTTTGGACCCGGATTTGGAAAAGCCAGGCCCGATCACCCGGCTCGGGCTCGGGAGAGGCTTTATCCGGCCCAATTTTTATTAATAAAAAATTATATAAAATTTTAATTTATTATACAAATATTTATATAGATATACACAATTTATTATATAAATATAAATATAAACATATAAGCTTGGGCTTAATGTGGTGAACCTGGCCCAGGCCCAAGCCGGACCCCTATTTCTAGGGCCCGGCTTGGGTTTTTCTACCCGGACCGGGCCAAATCCCGAAGGGCCGACCGGACCCCAACCGGGTCCGGACTTTTCTGCCATCCTTACATCAATGTTCCAAAAATTGCAAAAAATGAAACAGAATTATAAATTGAATTTAAGGAATCAATTAGGCAGAATGAAGAAATATTATCCCAAGAAAAGAACTAAAATCAAGCTAAAACCCCGCCACTAGAATAGTCTCATATTCCTTGAGAACAATAACCATTCTCTCTACTACTAAAACATAACACTTGCACAAATGATGCGACCATAATCTGCCTTGAGTGAGCATAGAATTGAAATATAAGAAAATGTCAAAGAAAACTTGATAGAGGCACCTTGAATTCGAACATTTTTCATAAATTTCTACGTCACTGCAACAAAATACGCAAAAATTAAAACCTGCATATAAACATCACAATTTTTATCACGGCAACATAGGAAGGCAAAAAGAATACCAATTACAGTTACAAACTGAATTCGCTTTTAAAAAGCTAAACCCAACAGCAATAAAGGGAAAAAGTCGTCAAATTTTTCTACCTTCAACCTAAATTTCACAAAAAAAAAATAGATGAGCAAAGCAAAATTTGAAATTTCATTAGCGTACAAGCAGAAGTAATAAATAACAAAAAAAACTTCAATAGACGCCCCATGAATAGCATAGAATTCGTCAAAAAAAAAAACTTTCATTACACACATCTGAAATAAAATTTCAATCCTCACAATAAGTGCAGAAGAAAAGAGGAGTAGGTAGGAGAGGGTTAAAGTCATTTGACACCTCAAAGCTATAGCCAGTCCTGATACTCATTTCTCAAAGCCTAACATCTTCTCTCACTGCAGCAAAAAATTAAAAATTGAAACTGCAGCACATAATTTACATTAATACAAGACTGAACTATAATCCGAACTTTGGTATTTAGTTAGTCGTAGATAGAAGGGATGGAGTAGGAAAGATAAATAAAGACACCAGATACCCATCGAGTAGGGGATAGCTACCCCTAATATTCCTCGAAAATTGAAGGATAAGGTTAGGTAGATATAGAAATGACCAAAGAAAAGGACTGGAAACATGCTAGGAAAACCCCCAGTAGAATGGTCCCATATTACAAAATTCTAACAATTTCTCTAATACAACATAAAACTTGCAAAAATGACAGACTATCTTTTGCATATATAGAAGTGAAAAGATAAGAGGAAAAAACTCATTATAGCAAAAGTCTTCATACTCTCCATAACGCTCACTACAATTGAACTACACAAAAATGAAAGATTAAGAAATACGATCTCAGCTTAAGTATTCACATTTTGTTATCACATAAAAATGTGAAAAGGAAGACCCAATTACAATTGAAATTTCATTAGCAGACGGGCAGAAGTAGAAGCAATAAACAACAAAAATGACTAAAACCTTCAATAGAAACCCCCTGAATAGCAGAGAATTCCTCAAAAAACTCATTACACCATATCGAAAGAAATGAGTAAGTAGGAGAAAGACTAAAGTCAGAAGACGCCTCAAGTAGGGGATAGCCAAGTACGAAAGATAATTAAGACACCGGACAATCACCAAGGGATAGCTAGCCCCAATATTTCTCAAAACTTGAAACAATTTGGTTTGCCATCACTGCCCCAAAAATTTGGGAAAAATGAAACCAAATTAAGGAATGAGTTATGGAGATATAAGTTAGGCAGATATAGACGAAATAACCTAACAAATGACTAAAAAACTTGCAACAAATCCCCAGTAGAATGGTCACAACATAAAACTTACAAAAATGACAAGACTACAAATCTTCCTTAAGTTTGCATAGATAGAAGTGAAAAGATAAGAAAACACTCCGAGTAGGCAAAGTCTGAATGTTCTCCATAAGGCTCGTATAGTAGTAAAATTTCCACGTCACTACAAACAAAAACAAAATACGCAAAATGAAAGATCAAAACACACAACCCTGAGCTTAAGCATTCACGTTTTGTTATCATTGCAACATAGAAATGCAAAAAAAACCAAATTACAAATTGAACTCTTCAGAAAGCTAGGCCAAAGAGTAATGCAGGGAAAAGAATAGAAAAGCTAATTAGATGCTCCCTGCAAAGCATAGCCTTGGTATTCCTCCAAAATCGTCTGAGTTTTTCTACATCACAATAAACTAAATTTGTGTTTATTGGACTTTTCTAGAAAAAAATTTCATTAACAGATAAGCAGAAGCAATAAAAAACCAAAGATTAACAGAGAATTCCACAAAAAACTCTACAGACGCATAGAAATGCAATTTCAAGCATCACAATAATGTAGAAAAGAGTTAAAGCCATCAGACACCCCAAATAATGGACAGCCAGTCCTGACTCCTCAAACCTATCTTCTACCACTGTCACACTGCAGCAAAAATGTAAAATGTAAAGAACATAATACACAATGACCTTAAAAAATTCAAGATAAAGTGTTTAACTAATAATAAAGTCTGAACAACTCATTAGAAGAACCCTCATTAGTAGCAGCGTTCTGATACTCCTCAAAAACTCACATTATTTCTCTTTAACCATACAACACAAAAAAAGTTGCAGGACTGACATGAGAAATATACATCTGCACTTAAGTATCCATAGAGCTTGTATACTAAGGAAATGTCTGAAAAAACTAGTTATAGATACCCAAGCAATGGACTCCCAATACTCTTCAAGAATTAGTACCATTTCACTAGCAGTGCTACGTAAAAATTTACAAAACTAACATTTCTAAAATATTATCTCTCAAAGTATTCAATTACAGACTTAATAAACTAAGAAGACGTATAAAACTGTAATGATAGAAACGATGAATTAAAAAAATCCCGGAAAAATTCTAAGGAGCCCTTGAGTGATAGAGCCTCAACATTGATCAAAAACTTGGATCATAACTCAAAACATAATCTATGAAAGGTGGGGAAAAACTTATTACAGACACCCGAGTACCCATATTACAATATTAAATTTTGCAATAAATGTTATACAAGCTCTCTATTCATAGATAGAAATTGTTCAAATCCCTAAGATATTGTTAGATTCATAATTATAATCATCCAAAGATATGATTATGATTCTACATAACTCTAAGATAGTTGTTACATAGTCATGAGATATGATTATGTAATCCTAATAGTCATTATATATTTAGTTTTTATATTCATCTTGATGTAATGCCTATATAAAAACATCTCCTGTAATTCTAAATCCATAAATAAAGAATTGTCTTTTTTGCACATGTTGGCAAATTTTCTTTAGATGTTTTGGAATAGTTTAAACTTTTGAGTAATATAAATAGTTTAAACTTTATGTAATCCTAACGGTTATTAATAATTTAGTTTCTATATTTAACTTGATGTAATATAAATACATCTCTCTTGTAATTCTAAGAATCTAGAAATATAAAATTGGTTTATTACTTTACAAAAATGATAAACCAAGAATAAACAAATATGATAAACCAAGAATAAGTTAGAATAAACCGTCTCATAGACAGCCAGGTCGTAGTCGAAAACTTGAAAATTTGCGCACACTGCAATAAAAATTAACACAAATCATTTTTCTAACAATAATTAAACCTTTAAATTAAGAAAAGGTTGGGTAAAACTCATTATAGATACCCTTCAGTAGCATAGTCTCCTCCTCAAGAATTTGAACCATTTCGACACATCATCAACATAAAAATATGTAAAAATAAATGGAACGTGTTTGATATGTTAGTTTCATACATTTATAAGTTTAATCAAATATCTTAATTGTAGGGATTGAGTTAATTAAATCAATTCCTCATTTTAGAGACCGATTATAAGAAGATTAAAGTTCACTGATTTAAATTCCCAGGTTTTCTCTATGATAGCTACATATATGGCCTTAGGTTTGTATCAAGAACTAAATTCAATATAATTACTACTCTGATTTTTAAAATGGTATCAGAGACAAAGACTCTTGAGAATCAATACTCCTATCAACCTTAATTGTTGTTTCTTTTCTTCTGTCTTCATACAGATTTATCATGTCCGAGGTACTTACAATTGGTCAAAGCACAAGAGACTTACAAAATATACCGTCTATATATAAATTGAATGGAAAGAATTACTTGAAAACTCTTCTCAAAGGAAAACTGAGCCATCTCATTGGTACTGGGCACGAAGATGATGAGGATGCTATGATTATGACGTGGTTGTGGAGCTCCATGACACCAGATATTAGTGATACATGCATGTTTTTGTCCACGACTAAGGAGATCTAGGAGTCAATAAAGCAAACATATTCCAAAGGAAAAGATATTGCTCAAGTCTCTGAGATAAAGATCAAGACCATTGTTGCCAAACAGGAAAATAAGTCGACCACAAGAGTATTCCACCAGTTGCAAAATTGTTGGCAGGAACTTGATTACTACCGCTGCATACAATGAAGTGTAGTGCTGATGCAACAACTCTAAGGCAATTATTAAAAAGGATAAGTCTCTGCTTTCTTGATGTTCTCAATGATTAGTGTGATCAGGCAAGAGTCTAAATTTTAGGAAAAGAAGAAACTACCCTCGTTAAAAGAAACCATCTCTATAAGAGCAGAAGAGTAGAAGAGGTGTGATGCTTCAATCCCTAACAGAAGAAAGGTCTGCTATGGTGGGGAAAATCAAAGCCTAATCCGGATATAGCTTATATTGTGAGCGTGATAAGTCAGTTCATGCACAGCCCCAAAGAAGTGCACCTGCAAGTTGTCTATCGTGTCCTCCACTACCTAAAGGCTAAACCTGGGAGAGGAATCTTGTTCAAAAGGAATAAAAGGCTACTACTAGAATCTTATACTGATGCAGGTTTGGTGATCGACAGAAGATCCACCTCCGGATAATGCACTTTCTTAGGTGGTAATCTTGTGACTTGGAGAAGCAAGAAACATAATGTAGTGGCAAGATTAAGTGCGGGAGCAGAATTTTAGAGCTATAGCACAGGGAATCTGTGAACTACTTTTGGTTGAAGATTATTTTAGATGGCTTGAAAATCAAGTCGGATGGACTAATAAGACTCTATAGTGAGTGATAACAAGTCTGCAATTTCTCATGACCCGGTGCATCATGATAGAACAAAACATATTGAAGTAGACAGGAACTTCATAAAGGAAAAACTTTGCTGATGTGCTAACAAAAAGTCTCAATGGTGCAACATTTCAGGAAATCATTTCAAGCTTGGAAGTGGAAAATTTGGGTTTGATACATTTATAGAATTAAGATTAATCAAATCCCTTAATTGTAAGGATTGAGTTAATTAACTAGGATTGAGTTAATTAAATCAATTCCTCAAAAGATGGTGTCATTAGAAACTCCCTGAGTAGTGGATGGCCCCAATATTCCACCAAAAAAAACTTGAAAATTTTCATTATCACTCCAACATAAACAAGCAAAAATCAAAGGCCAAATTCCAAATTGAATTATATTTAGACAGCCTGTCAGAGAATAATAAGCTAGGGAAAAGAATAAAAAACCTACACAGATAATCAAAGTCCCAGTAATCTTCAACATAGAAATGCATCAAATCACTGAAAAGAAAATTTGCAAAAGTAGACCATTACAATGAAATTTTATTATTCAGACAGGAGAAATATAAGCAATTAACAAGGAAAGAACAAAAAACAAAAAAACACATCATTGGAAATCCCCTTGAGTAGCAGTCCAAGAATTCCACGAAAAGACCAGTTTCTCTGAAACTGCAGCACATAATTGCACAAATAAAAGATAAAGTACAATCCAACTAAATTATTCAGATAAGCGTAGATTGAAGGGAGTACTAGGAAAGAGAAACGAAGTCATCAGATACCTCTGAGTAGTGGATAGCTAGCCCCAATATTCCTCAAAACTTGAAACATTTTGCCATCACTGCTCTAAAAATTTGCAAAAACATGAAACACCAAATTACAAACTGAATTTAAACGATTCAGTGGGGCAGATATAAGTTAGCTAAATATATAAGAATAACCTAAGGACAGACTTTCAAACATGCTAGAAAACACCCAGTAGAAAGGTCCCATAAGAACTTGCAAAAATGAAAAGACTATAATCTGCCTTGAGTTGGCATAGATAAAATGAAAAGATAAGAAAAGTTCGAAAAAACTAATTCTAGACACTAGCGAAGTCTGAATATTATCCATAAACACTTGTAAAATGACCACGTCACTGCAACAAAAATACTCAAAATGAAAGATCAAAAATAGAACCTGAGCTTAACAAGGAAATGCAAAAAAGGAGGGTAAACCCAAAGAACAATAAAAAGAGAAAATAAGAAAAATAATTACACACTCCCTGCAAAACACAACCTCAGTATTCCTTGAAAATCATCAAATTTTTCTGCACATTGCAACCTAAATTCAACAACAAAAGAAAAAAAAGAGAACAAAATTTGAAATTTCAATAGAAAACAAGCAGAAGTAGAAGCAATAAACAACGAAAAGGACCGAAAACATCAATAAGAAGCCCCAAGTAGCAAAGCCCCAATACTCCTCAAAAACTTAGATAATTTCTCTAACATTACAAGATATCTGCAAAAAAAGGTGAGCAAAATACAATCTGATCTTACGTATTCTAATAAACTAAAAAATGTCAGAAAAAAACTCATTTTAGAGACCCCGAGTGGCAGAATCCTAATACTCCTCAAGGACTTGGATCATTTCTCTAACACTGCAACATAGAATTAGCAAGAAAGATATTACTGTAATACAATCTCTCAACTATTCATATTTATAGAAATGATAAACCAAGAAAAGGGGGGAAAAACTCATAATAGATGCCCCCAATTAGCAGGTCTTTGTAAACTTGGAAAATTTCTCTTATTGCAATGAAAATTAGAGTCCCAAGTAGCAGGTCTCTGTAAACTTGGAAAACATGGAAATTTTCTCTTACTGCAATAAAGATTTGCAAAATTACTATGGGTGGCAATTTGGGTCAGGATTCGTTTATTCGTTCGATTCGATTCGATTTAAAGCGAATACGGGTTCGAAAAAATGGATTCGTTTAATAAATTGGTCAATTCGATTCGATTCGTTTATTAAACGAATTGAATACGAATTTAAGCTCATTGATTCGTTTAGGATTCGTTTTACAATTAAGATTCGACAAATTATAGCTAATTATCATAGAAAAAGTAATATTTTCAATATTTGGTGAAGTATTTTTAGTAAATATATTAATTACATATTTCATATGTATATATTTATGAAGAATTAATGTAAATCAAGTATGATAATTATTTTATTAAATAATATCATTGACTAAACGAATAAACGAATATTCGTATTCGATTCGTTTAATAAACGAATCGAATACGAATCCTGATATTAGGATTCGTTTAATAAACGAATCGAATACGAATCCATCACATTTTGATTCGATTCGTTTATGTTTCGATACGAATTCGATTCACTGATTCGTTTTGACACCCCTAAAAATTACACACCACCAAAATACAAACTGATATTAAGCATTCAAAGACAGAAGTGGTAAACTAACAAAAATGACTTAGAGAATTGTACCCCTTGGGTAGCAGAATCCCAATATTGCTCCACGACTCGCATCATCAAGGTATTCATAGTTATAATCTAAATAAACGTTGGGAAAAACACATTATAGGAGCCCCTAAGTAGCAAAGTCCCAATACTCCAACATAAGAAATTGCAAAATAATAACATCACTAAAATACCATCTCTCAAGTATTCTTAGAAATAAATGATTAGTTATGAAAAGGTAGAAAAAACTCATTATAGACACCCCCCAAGTAGCATGGTCCGCGAGAACTCGGAACATTTTCTATCACTACAACAAAAAATTCAAAATTTTGAAAAGACCAAAATACAATGATCTTAAGCATTCAAAGAAATGGTAAACTAAGAAAAGATCTGGAAAAACACTTCAAAAGCCCCCCCGAGTAGAAAACACACTTTAAAAGCCCCCTGAGTAACAATCTCCCAATAATCCTCCAAAACTCGGAAGCACTGAACCCACAACCGTGACCGACAAGAACAAGTGGCACTGACACAAAGCCAATTGTACAATTAAGGGGAAATTTGCAAAATTCAATTTTAATCTTGTCACTCCTTAACTACTATTCCAGGGAAAAATAAATGTTTATTGTTTTTAAGAGGTCTAACAGACTACCAAACATCAAATAAAGAAGACACGGAAATAAAGACCTATAATACCCATCTAATCTCCCTCTACTAAAATATGACCATTGATTTAAGTCTACAAAATAAGCTAATCCTCAAAATCATTTGTCCTATTCTTTTTTTTTCTTTTTTCTCGCAGAGCTCAGTTCAAAAAACTTCTTGGGTTGGAGGGGGCCGACAGTTTACAAAAAAGGATTCAGTCCTTTAAATAAGATATAAAAGAAGAAATCAATTGGAAGTGACTAATATAATTACATCAGATTACTCACACTTTCATGAGAGATACAATTGCAAGTAGTATTGAAAGTTTAGTCATTTACATCAGACCACAGTCATGAAATGCAATTTCCCCTAGGTAAAGTAATTTGGGTAGTCAAATCTTCTTAATTACCAAGATCTCATTTAAAATCCTGCTTGCTGGGATAAGGTGAAAAAAGATTGTCAGTCCTTCAAATAAGCTATACAACCAAAAAAAAAATCAGGTGACAATAATAAGTATAATTACATTGAATAACTCACTTTCATGAGGAATGCAAGTGCAACAAATATAGAAGCCCCCTTAATAGTAGCAAACAGAAATATAGACCTTTAATACAAATTCTGTTCTCCCTCCACCAAAATAGGATTATTGAATAAGTCTACAAAATCAGCTAATCCTTAAAATCAGTTATTATAATCAAAGAAACAAACAAGAAGAACATCTTGCTTGCAGTGCTCGGTTCAGAGAACTTGAAGGGGGATCACAGAGAAACAAAAGATTGTCAGTCCTTCAGATAAGCTACAAAAGAAGAAATCAATCGAAAGTAATAAGTATATTTACATTGAATAACGCAATTTCATGCGAAATGCAAATGCAACAAGTATTGAAGGTTTAGTCATTTACATCAGACCAGTCATGAAACGTGACAGCCCCCAAGTAATTTTGGCAGTCAAATCTTATTTACCAAGATCTCATTTACAATCCTGCTTGTAGGATGAGGGGATTAAATATGAAATAAAAAGAATGTCAGTCCTTTATATAAGCTATAAACTACAATAAAAGAAACCAATCGACAGTAAAAAGTATAATTACATTGAAGAACTCACTCTCATGAGCAATGCAAAATTGCAAATGCAACAAATATTAGAAGCCCCCTCTCGAATCATCTCTCTTAACACTACATCACCAAAAAAGTGCAAGAATGACTCGAGCAATATACAATGTGCACTTAAGGATTACTTATAACTAAGAAAAGGTTGGAAGAAACCAGTTATAGACACCCCTCAGTAGCAAAATCCCAACACTACTCAAGGACTTGGATTGTTTCACTAACACTGCAACATAAAAATTGCAAAATTAACATTACTAAATAACAATCTCTCAACCATTCATTCATAGTTAGCAGTGAAAATATAGATAAAAAATCATTATCGAAAACCTTGATTAGCACAGTTCTCGAAAACTTCAAAACATTTTCTACACTGCAACAAAAATTTGCAAAACTGTAATACCAAATTGCACATTGATCTTAAGCATTAAAGGATAGAAGTGGTAATAAGAAAAAAGGTCTGAAAAAACTCCTTAGAACCCCCCCCCCCCAATATTCTTCAAAACTTGGGCTCTCAAACACAACAGGAAAATTTACACAGTGACGAGCAATATACAATCTGATCTCAAGTATTCGTATAAACTAAGAAAAGGTAGGGAAAAACTTATTATAGCCACCCCTTGTATGCGAGTAGCTGAGTCCTAAAAGTCAAGAATTTAGACCATTTATATAACACTGCAACATAAAAAATTTGCAAGAATGACATTACAATCTCTCAAGTATTCACAGATGTAAATGATAACCCAAGAAGTGGAAAAAAAAACAACTTGGGAGAACAAGAAATTTGCCCTCATGGCAATAAAAATTTGCAAAATTGAAAAGACACTATCTTAAGAATTCAAGATAAGTGGAAAACTTAAAAAAAGGTCTGCATTCAGTACCACATGGGTAGCCAAGTCCCAATACTTGATTGCAAAAAATTTCTTGCAAAATTTAGAATGAATTATAAACCTACAAGAGGAGAGGCTATCTGATAAAATATTTGATTTAGTACCTTTCTTCTCCAAGAAATAATATAACAAGGTTGAAATATCATGAATCCTTTAGAAGTGAGCTCATGATAAATTAAACAAAAAGTCAATTTGGGAAAATAAGCTAACCAGGCAGAGATACCCCAATTTCAGAAACCTCCTAACAACATTGCTGAGAAGCACTGCAGCAGAAATTTGCAAGCCCAGCATCCGTATAGGAAGAAAAGAGAGTAATTAACAATTCACCCAGAGTAGTGTGCATGGTTCCCAAGTATTCAAAACCATCATAAGCCCATAAGACACCACAAAATCTCCTGAAACCCCCACCCAATGGCGCATTAAAAGAAAGTAATATGCAGAAATCAAAATATGAGATAAAAAAGCAATCCAGGCAAAATTAATTATTCTACTGAATCTCCAATAAAAAATCTCTATCACCAGACAGCAATAAAAGATTTGGAAAAAGTCAAGGATCAAACTATTTGATTGGACTCCCTTGAGCAGTGTTTTCCCAAAATACTTCTCAAGAACACAACGTCCTGAAACTCCACAACACTGAAGCTCCTATCAAAAAGGGTTTAACCAAGAAAAATACCATCAAAAGGGGAAAAAACTCAGAAACAATTATATTGGTATCCATGTCATTCTCTGTAATCAAACAAATAACAATAATTAAGTAGAAGACTAAACCAGCCACACAAGCAAATGATAAAAATCCCAATAATCCTCAAGACCTTGGACTGTTTCCAAATCCAAACTGCAACGTCAGAATTTACAAAATTAACATTAATAAAACAATCTCTATCAAGTATTCATAGATAGAAGTGATATACTAATAGAAAATAGATGAAAAAATTATTATAGAAAACCTCCAGTAGCACGGTCCTCGAAAACTTCAGAACATTTTTTATGCTGCAACCGAAATTTGAAAAACTGTAAAGACCCAAATTCAAGCTGATCTTTGAGCATTAAAAGATCAAAGTGGTCAACTAAAAAAGGTATGAAAAAACTCCTTAGAAGCCCGAGTAGCAGAGCCCCAATACTCCTCAAAGCTTGGATCTCACTTCTCAAACGTTTCAACCAAAAAAAAAAATATTAGAAAATGGCATGAGCAATATATAATCTGATCTCAAGTAATCATATTGTATAGCCAACCCCAAGTAGCAACCTAGCAGATATTTGAAAACTCGTCGAACTTGGAAATTTTCCCCCACTGTGCAAAACTGAAAAGACCAATATACAAACTTAAGCATCCATAGAAAAATGTCCGAGTTCAGTACCATTTCTAACATTCTAACACTACAACATAAAAAATTTGCAAAAATGACATAACTAATATAACAATATGCTCTGAAGTATTCATAAAATTTATCAACCAAGACAAGGTTGATAAAAATCATTGCATTCACCTAAGTAGCAAAGTCCCAATACTCCTCAAGAACTTGGACCATTTCAACACTGCAAATGACATTACTAAAATATAATCTCCCAAGTATTCACATAAAGAACAGATTAACCAAACAAAGTAGAAAACTCATTATAGACATCGAATATAGCACAGCGCTCGAGAACTTGGAACACGCTCCAAGACTGCAACAAAAATTGAAAAATTGAAAAGACCGAAATACACTGATCTTTAAGCATTTAAAGAAAAGCAATGCAATAAAAGGTCTGAAAAAATAATTTAGAAGCCCCTCAAGAAGCAGTCTCCCAATACTTCACAAGAAATTGCATCATTTCTTTATCACTGCAACATAAAAAATTTGACGTGATCCACATACAATCTGGTTCTTAAGTATTCATATAAATTGCTAAGAAAAGGTCATAAAAAACTCATTATTGGACATAACCGAGTGGCAGTCACAATATTCCCTGAGAACTCGAATTGAATCTCTTCACCAACACTGCAACATAAATTTGCAAAAGTGCTATTATCAAAATACAATATCTTTAGTATTCATATATATATATTAGTGAGAAACTAATAAAAGATAGAAAAACTCATTATAAACACCCTGGAGCAGCACAGTCTTGATACTCCACAAAACCTAGGAGCATCTCTGAATCATCTGCAAGACAGTAAAAAAACTTCCATGACATCACAGCTGCACGTTTTAACTCAAAACCAACAAACTTGTGTATACGAATTTAACTTACAAGGATAACCCAAACGACGAACATAAAAATAAAAACCAACATAAACACAAAAATGTAAAATCATTTCATGCCCCTCGTGATGCAGCACTCAAAAACCACCTTCCTGCTGAATGCACCTTTGTGCACAAGATTAACATGTTTACTTCATTGAACAAAAAATTTAGCACGTTTGGAAATGAATAACAACATATTAACATGCCATTACCCTCATGGTTGCACGAAGCAAATGATATTAACAGTTTAAAGATGTTTTGAGTACTGCAAAGAAAAGCAACATTACATAAGTTTTCTACAAAAAACGAAAAATAAAAAAACAAATCAAGAGAGGGGAGAGAAAAATCAGAAAACCACACTAAAGTGACTGCAGAAATGGCTCCACCTTAGAAGCACCTTAACAGTCATGACAGCCACCCAAACCTGTGGCCAACAAGAAACTACACATCAACCAGCAATGGCTGTTTATATATCTGTATAATAAACAGACCATAGGACTATTCAACAAGGAGAGAGAACACAGAAAGGGGCAGGGATTGAGTAGACGTAACGAAAGTCAAGCACAGACACCCACATACTACGTTAAACCCCTGACGGCTTCATAGTGTTTCAATCAATTATTAAATTTCCGTTAGCTCATGTCCTTTCCTATTAACTGCTCTCAGATGCACTGCTGCAGGTTGAATCCTCAACACATCATTGCAAAAGAATTTTAGCAAATTTTAGAATGAATTACAAAGCTACAAGAGGCAATCTGATAAAATATTTGATTCAATACACAGAATGTATCTTTCTTTCAGTTGTTGAATCTCTCCCAAATTTCGGAGATGTCCTAACAACATTGCTGAGAAGCATTGCAACCTACATTGCAAGAGCATCCGTATAGCAAGAAAAGAGAATAAATAACAAGTCATACACGCCCCGAGGCCGAATAGACCTGAAAGTAATATGTGATAATCAATTCAGGAAATAAAAAGCATCCCATGGAGAATATACCTTATCATACACCAAATTTTTGCGAAGTCCATAATATCGGAAATAAAAATTTGAGAAGACATATCCATTGGATTGAAGTGCGGGCATTATGCTTCTGACCAAACCACTCCTTTCATTAATCGAGTAAGATGTGGTATAGATATGGTATGTAGGGAAAAAAGTCCAGTAATAGTCCCAATATTAATTCAACAACGTAAAATTATACATTCAGAAATCCAAGAGACCAAACGCTCTCACAAGTCACAAGTAATAACCAAACCATAGGAGAATATATCATACACCAAATTATTGAGAAGTCCATAATATCGGAAATAAAAATTTGAGAAGACATATCCATTGGATTGAAGTGCGGGCGTTAAGCTTCTGACCTAACCACTCCTTTCAATAATCGAGTAAGATATGGTATATAGGGAAAAAAGTCCAGTAATAGTCCCAAAATTAATTCAACAACGTAAAATATACATTCAGAAATCCAAGAGACCAAACGCTCTCACAAGTCACAAGTCATAACCAAACCATAAGAGAATATACCTTATCATACACCAAATTATTGCAAAGTCCATAATATCGGAAATAAAAATTTGAGAAGACATATCCATTGGATTGAAGTGCGGGCGTTAAGCTTCTGACCTAACCACTCCTTTCAATAATCGAGTAAGATATGGTATATAGGGAAAAAAGTCCAGTAATAGTCCCAATATAATTCAACAACGTAAAATATACATTCAGAAGTCCAAGAGACCAAACGCTCTCACAAGTCACAACTCATAACCAAACCATAGGAGAATTACCTTATCATACACCAAATTATTGCGAAGTCCATAATATCGGAAATAAAAATTTGAGAAGACATATCCATTGGATTGAAGTGCGGGACCAAACCATAGGAGAATTACCTTATCCTACACCAAATTTTTGCGAAGTCCATAATATCGGAAATAAAAAATTTGAGAAGACATATCCATTGGATTGAAGTGCAGGCGTTATGCTTCTAACCTAACCACTCCTTTCAATAATCGAGTAAGATATGGTATATAGGGAAAAAAGTCCAGCAATAGTCCCAATATTAATTCAACAACGTAAAATATACATTCAGAAGTCCAAGAGACCAAACGCTCTCACAAGTCATAACCAAACCATAGGTATGGAACAAAACTTACTCAAATAACAAATAGATGCACCAAAGAGAAAATCATGGAAAATAAGTACACAAAAAAGGTCTCTGTCACTACTGGCGGGTATTGCTCCAAATAATACTTACTAAAAGTCAAAAACTCCAAAGAATCTGATGACAGGAAAATATTAACAAACATCCAAAGTAGATTTACCTAATATGGATTATTAATTTAAGAATGTCCCCTCACTTCCCACTTTCTCGCTTCTACATTGTTCCTTCCATGACAACTCCGTGGTTGATTTTAGCTGCCTTTTCAAAGCAATCAACAACAAACTTGCAGAGACGTGTTAAATAATCAAGAGATGAACCATACCATATTGACCAATGACCAGAGCATTCCACCAATGACGCATGTAACCTCATCAAAATTGAACTAATAAGATAACAAGCAAACCAAAAACCACCAAGGACTTCATTATTCCACAGACATCCCCAAGAACAATTCCTAGTTAAAAAACTGCAACAAGAATTTGCCAAGACCAGCAAGATACTGAGAAGCAGAATATTTTTCATTAGAAACCGACTGAAAGTTGCTCTGCATAACAATTCTCCACAAAAACTAGAAACATCTCTTAATCATCTGCAACAAAAACTTTCATAACGCCATAGTTGCAAGTTTTACCTAAAAACCAACAAATTATATTCATGACTTTGACATGGATAATCTAAAGAGAAACTAAATGATGAACATAAAATTAAAAACCAACATAAACACATAAATGTTAAATCATTTCATGCCCCTTCTGTTAACTGCCTCAAGATGCAGCACTCAAAAATATCTTCCTGTTGAATGCACTTCTGTGAACAAGATTAAAAACTTTTAGCAAGTTTTGCAATGAATAACACAGCATTACCCTACGAAACATGGTTGCACAAAGCAATTGATCTTACCTCGGCAAAACCACAGAGTGTGATAAAACAGTTATGGTATAATAAAGACTTTATGTACCAACCCACAAACCAAACATCGCCTTAGACCATAGGGGTATCCACCAAGGAGAGAGAACGCAGCAGATAAGGAAAGTGATAGAGGAGACATGTAACAACAGCCGAGCATAGAACCCCACATACTACGTTAAACCCCTGACGGCTTCATAGTGTTACAATCAATTATTAAATTTCAGTTAGATCATGTCCTTTCTATTGACTGCTCTGAGATGCACTGCTGCGGCTGAATCCTCAACACATCATTGCAAAAGAATTCTAGCAAATTTTAGAAATGGATTACATAGCTACAAGAGGCAATCTGATAAAATATTTGATTCAATAATTTTTTTCCTCCAGAAAATAGCACAAGAAGGTTGAAGTAGCATCCATCATTTAGAAGTTAGCTCATGATAAATTAAGCCAAAAATCAATTTGGGAATTAAACAAACCAAACCAGGCAGAGATAGCCCCAGTTTCAGAGATGACAACATTGCTGAGAAGCACTGCAACCAAAATTGCAAGATCAGCATTCATATACGAAGAAACGCGAATAAATAACAAGTCATGCACCCCCCAATAGTGTGCACAAGTGATAAGACACCACATAACCTCCAACTCCTTAAAAAAAAAAATTGCCAAAGTACATAACCTCCAACTCCTGAAAAAACACCCAATGGCCAAAGCAGCTCAAAACGTACTTGAAAGTATTATGCTGAAATAAAAAGCAAACCACAGAGTACATATCTTATCATACACTGCCTGCTTAGAGAGTAAATAACTAATAAAAAAAAATCCAGAATTCATTCGTTGTAATCAAACAAACAACAATGATCAAGTAAATGACTAAACAGCAACAAGCAAATGATATGGTATATTGGGAAAAAGTCCATGAGTAGTCCCAATATTAATTCAACACAACCCAAAATATGTGTTCAGAAGTCGACCACACCAAACTCTCCCATAACCAAACCATATGAATGGAACACGAGTCACACGACTAACTCGAATAATAAAGAGATGCACCAAAGAGAAAATCTACCAAACCATATGAATGGAACACGAGTCACACGACTAACTCGAATAATAAAGAGATGCACCAAAGAGAAAATCTTGGAAAATAAGTACACAAAAAAGCTATCTGTCCATTTATTCCCTACAGGTAGGAAACTCCAAAGAATCTGATGAGATGGGGAAAACATCAAGAGTAGATTTACCTAAAATGGATTATTAATTTAAGAATGTCCCCTTCCTACTTTTTGGCTTCTGCATTGTTCATTCCATGACTACTCCATGGTTGATTTAGCAGCCTTTTCAAAGTAATCAACAACAAACTCGCAGAACCATATGTTAAATAATCACGAAACAAACCATACCATATTGATCAATGACGAGAGTATTCCACCAAGGACTTCATTATTTCCCAGACGTCCTCATGAACAATTCTTCATTGAGAAACCCACTTAATGATGCTCTGCACAACACTTCTCACAAACATGATTTACAAGATTTGGGTTATAACGTATTCACGACATCTAATCCAAACTCGACTCAAAAGTCCAAGATTAAGAAGTTAGAAAAATCACCGACTAATCCCAGTTTATTAATCCATCGATTTATCAAACCTCAATCCAGGAAGAGAAAGCAGATGTCCGATCGATATTTCAAACCTCCATCTTCTGTAGCAAAGAATTGAACAAATAGAAAAGCAATTCAGCGAAGAACGTCCGATTGTCACCGATTACTTATTATTTAAAAGCAATCACGAATTTCCTATCAGATGATTAACTTCACAATAAATCACATGGGGAAAAAAACTACACAAAACCAACAAAATCTACCGTAAAGCGAGAACCAGCAAGAAAGAAGAGAATAGGTGATCGAAACTGAAAGAGAATTGAACTAGTAAGATAAGCCGCAAACCGCAAACCGCAAACCGCCAAGGACTTCGTTATTTCACAGACGTCTCCAAGAACAATTCTTTATTGAAAAACTGTTAACAAGAATGACCAGGAAGATACTGAGAAGCTAAATATTTTTCACAAACACGATTTCCAAGATTAGGGTTATAATCTGTTCACGATATCTATCCAAACGCGTCACAAAAGTCCAAGATTAAGAAGTTATAAAAAAAAATCACCGATCCAAGCCCGATCGATTTATCAAACCTCAAATTCTAAGAAGATAAAGCAGATGCCCGCCCGATCAAAATTTCTTGAACAAATTGAAAAACAATTCAG
This sequence comes from Zanthoxylum bungeanum, assembly GCA_019454045.1. Taxonomy (NCBI): domain Eukaryota; kingdom Viridiplantae; phylum Streptophyta; class Magnoliopsida; order Sapindales; family Rutaceae; genus Zanthoxylum; species Zanthoxylum bungeanum. Next base: position 129,697 of record SKCR01039245.1, on the reverse strand, counting down.
CCGAGAACGTTCGATCCAATAACTAACTAGTCAGCAATTACTTTTAAAAAAATCAAGAATTTCCTATCAAATCATTATCGCATAACATGGAAAAAATAAATACTACCACAAAGCGAGATCCAGCGAAGAAAGAAGAGAAGAGGGCATCAAAACTGACACAATCACAAAACTGTGGCTATATTTATAGATGCGGGCTGGTCAACATCGATGGCTATGATTTTGCGGTGCATTAACACATCGACGGTCCAGATTTTTCCCTCTTCAAATACGGTTTATGCTTTGACGCGGTTTGACTTTTGACCTGAATTAGATTATACGCGTTACGCGTCTGCTTTAAATTCAAGATTTGCTGATGTAATTAATTTATTTCACTCATTTAGTTAATTTATTTTGGGAAATTAACTAAAACTAGCCCCCCAAAAAAAAAAAAATTGTCATTTATTAAAATGAATCACAACATTTGAGTTTTACTAAAATATCCAATTGCTCCGAAGTCTATCCCGAAATTCCAAAATTTTAATTTTTTAATTTAAACTTCGGATCTCGGAAGTTTTAATATCTTGTAAATATATTTATTTTTCTTTTCATTTAAAATTCAAAGAGAGAGGGCTTCAAGATCTTATTCTTAGGAAGAGTTGTACGAGACAGCTCACGTACGCTTCGGGAGCCGAGCCCCAACAAGGGGGCTTAGGTCAACACTTATATAATAGCCATCATCCATTAGAAGCAGGCAAAATGGTGATGAATTGCGATTGGTCCAAACGTTCGACCATCGACTTATTGCGCCCTGCCCATCCATACTTAAAACTTCAGATATTCGAAGTCAATTCTTCGGATCTTCGAAGTTTAAATAAAATTAATTAAAACTTCTGAACTTCGAGATAGATTTTTGAGAAGTTGGCCTCTCCGAAGTCTACTTCGGATAAGTTTGATATTTTGACAAAACACAAATGTTGTGGCTTATTTTGGCAAATGGTAAAATATTTTTGGCTAATTTTGTTAGTTTCCCATTTATTTTTAAGGACAACCTAATATTAAATTTATTTTTATGCTTAACATTATATCAATCAATTATTATTATATTCTTCTAAAAAAATTATTATTATATTTTAGATACATTTTTCAATACAACAAACCTTTAATTTCTAAAACATAAATAGTTAATTAATATAAAAAAAAGCTTCTAACAGAAGAATAAAGAGAGCTTGAAAATGGGGTGAGATTAGGGGTGGCAATTTGTGTCAGGATTCGTTTATTCGTTCGATTCGATTCGCTTTAAAGTGAATACGGGTTTGAAAAAATGGATTCGTTTAATAAATGGGTCAATTCGATTCGTTAATTAAGCGAATCGAATACGAATTTAAGCTCATTGATTCGTTTATTCGTTTAGGATTCGTTTTATTATTTTTATTTACTACTTCTTGTTGATTTTCAATTAAGATTTGAGAAATTATAGCTAATTATCATTATAACAAAAAAAAAATTTCATATTTGGTGAAGAATTTTTAGTAAATATATTAATTACATATTTCATATGTATTATTTGTGGAGAATTATTGTAAATCAAGTGTGGCAAATTATTTTATTAAATAATATCATTGACTAAACGAATAAACGAATATTTGTATTCGATTCGTTAATAAACGAATCGAATACGAATCCTGATATTAGGATTCGTTTAATAAACGAATCGAATATGAATCCATCATATTTTGATTCAATTCGTTTAGGATTCGATACGAATTCGATTCGTTTATTCGTTTTGACACCCATATGTGAGATGGGACAATAATTGATAAATTATGTTATGTTTGGAAAAAAAAATCTCAAATTTAGTCTTGTCTTGTCTCATCTCATCTCATCTCATTAAAATTATATCTCGTTTTATATCATGTCTTATTATGTTATATTTTTTGTTTCGTCTAATTTTCAAATCAAAATAAGAAAATATGTCTGAAATTGTTGGAGTTGGTGCTTGGAGCGACAATCCAAATAATGTATTGTATATTTTATTATTTATTTATCATTTCAAACCTTATTAATGGTAGTGTCATTATGCATATTAGATTGATGTATAAATATGCTATGAATGACATTGATCTTAGAATAGTCATTTAGTAATATGAACATTGGGTGGTCCGATATTGAGATATTATTACTATTATAAACTATGCTTAAAGTAAATTTTTATAATCATTGGTTTTGGAATACGGTCAAATTCTTATAAGGTAGAAGACTAGTGTTGGGTTTTGGGTGAATGGCGCAGCGGAAGCGCGGTTCGGACGAAATCGTAATTTAAAATTTAAAATTATCGAATAAATTATTCATTATCTAATATGAATAATTTATTGATATTTCACCTAAACATATTTATTCGATATCAAATAGCGACATAAATTCAATAGAAACTTCACGAAACTTTTACGAAAAATGTTTTTCCGTAAAATGACGCAAAACGTATTTTTGACCGAATCGACCACCCGACACTTATGGGGACTGCCCAGGTCAGCCCCAATAGTGTTAGGGCAGTTCATGGGCTGCCCGAACAGTGACGAACTCATTGTTTGGACAGCTGTCGCCCAGTTGGCTCAAAAGTCACCCCGGTAACGCCATTTTCGCTTATTTCAACTCCAAAACACTTTTCGGGAATTGTTCCAACTCCCAAAACACATCCATTACATTCATATGACATCAAACTCATCACAAAATTTCCAGTTTTATCAGATCTGATCCAGAACCGAAAATTAACAATTTCATGCTTTAAATCAAAATTTTCAAGATTAAATCAATTAATCAAAACACCAAATCAAGTCACCATATATGAACAACCCAAGAACAATTCTAGGTGTCACAAGAGTGATCATAACACTCTAGAATAGCAACTCATCATCAAATGATCAATTTGAATATAAATTACACTAATTTCACACAAATCTACTTCATACATGCATTTCACTTCCATCTCCATCATCCACAAACAAAAGCCCCAAAAAATCAGAATCAAGGAACCCTAGAACCCTTCTAACAACTCAATAAATAAGAAACTAAATTTTCAAGCTTAGGGTTATGGTAGATTACCTTTAATCCTCCAATTCATTAGCCTTTTTCTTGAATTTCCCTTTGATTCTTCATGGATTGATCAAACAAACCCTACGGATTTTATTTCTCTCATTTTTTTGCCATGGATGAAGTGATAAGGATGAAGAAAACATTTTCTCTTTTATTTTATTCATGACCGACTCAAGGGGCAATTTGGTCTTTTTTGAAAAAATTAATCCATTTAATAAATATAAGCTTTAATGTTAACAAATCAAATTTGTACATTTAAGCCTAACAAAATCATACCATGTGTACAAATAATAATTGATCATATTTCATAACATTTATGAAAATAAGTATTATTTAATCATTGAAATATAAGTATTATTTAATCATTTAAATATTTAACAATTAAATATCTAAATAATTAATTAATATAATTATTATTATATATGTATTTTTATTTACAATAAATAACAAATAAATATATTTATAGCATGTGTCAAAATCTCATTTGACGAATAATTAATGTTTATCTAACTGTATTATGTATCAAATAAAAATACACAATAATTATTATCGGACAAAATCTTCTAATTGCATGTGTTATCATTTAATCGATTAAACGATCCGAATTAACTAATTTAATCCGGTGAAGTATTATGAATAATTCATATTATTCATATCGAGTTGCCCAAGTGCTCAACGAGTATACTTCATATTGTGGGGACTCTCTAAGTTTAGGTTTATCCGTCACGAAATCTAATTTCGTGTTCATAATCCACCAACTCATGGATTATGACGACCACAGATAATCTCACTAAACTATGCAAGCCGAGGTCATTGCATACGTATAATCCCTCCGTCATATACTATCCATATTATACGTGGGATGTAGATGAAAACGTCAAATTCGTTCAGTATAATACAGTTGACTTTCAATTTACGATCTCTAAATAGCACTCGGAGTTGATTTCCGAAGTTATACTAGGGCCATGGATTTACTAGATCGTAAACATGTGAGGATGATTATGCCTTGTACACAGGACTGACAGATCCTTTATTAATACGCATTGAATATCATGAACATCAGTCCACACCTAAAGAACAGGCGGAGGTCTGCTCATGAATAGATTGGTGACGTGATTGTCATCAAAGTGTGTATGATAACTCATATATCCCACTGTGGTATCTCAAGTAGAAGGACCACTATGCTCGCTCAACTCTTGAAGATTCCTATTGACGCTGGTGTACTATATATTAGGAAATATTCAATGAGTCGTTCAGTGTCGTATCAAATAACACCTACATATATATACGAGTCTCCTGAGACTCATGGTTCATTGGCATAAACATCGGACCAAGTCATAATATACGACATGTAATGATCTCAGTGGATTTTACTAACCGATCGTGTTAGCAAATATTGACCAAGAACTTTATTTAAGGATGTACATCTTATAGTGCGCTTCCCAATGTCTACGTTGTAACTGCGCACTATGTTGTAGATCATATGGTCTTTATCTAATATACACGTATCACTAAACCAGATGTAGTTTCGATCTAATCATATTCAGATATATAATCGTAATTAAATCGAGTAATTGTATAAAAGACAAGGGTGCTACCATTAAATTAGTAATATTGTGGAAAATGAAATTGCTCATATTTATGAATCGGACATAAATACGATCTGGATTGGCACTCTGAGCACCAACCCTAACAACTAGCACATGTCGTATATTGGAATTGAAGTTCCAATAGTTTGACTCGATGTACCATAAGCTTTGGAAGCTCGTATAGACATGCGGGTATTCGTTGGAACGGATACTGAATGACTCACAAGTGACTCCTAATATTTGGAAGTACACACCACCGTCAATAGGAATATCATCGAGTCAAGTAGCATATATGATCCTTTTGACTATATGATAACATTATTTTTGTGTGAGATCCTTCACACTTAAATGTCATGTATGTCAGGAATCATTCATGGTCTGGCCTCTAAATGTACCATAAGATAGGATCTGTCGGCTCATATATGTACCATAAGGGGTTTAGGTATCCATGTGAGTAAGTCACGATTTTTAAGACCTTTGCCAAAGCCGATCACATAAGGTGGATGGCATTATTTATAAAGAATCGTGGACATGTCGATATGAGATGCGCCCCTTGAAAACTTAACGGTGTGTTCTATGTTTCCTAAACATAACTTGGATAGGCTACGACAGAGTGATTGATACACATATGTGATGATCTCGACTTGTATAGTTCATAAAGGTCGTTTGTGTTCTTCGCGAATTCGGAGGTGATCGAATTACGTACATATTAGTTTGGCTTATATGACGAACGTATCTGAACTTAGAGATTCTCACAATATGAAGTGTACTCGTTGAGCACTTGGGTAGTCGATAATTTATAACAATAAATAATATTCGATATTATAATTATCAACCAAGATAATCAAGTGTTATTGGATAACATTGATTATTTATTTTAACCTAATTAGAATAATCAAAATTACTCAAGGGCTTTGTCGTAATTTTATAAATATCTCTACTATTTTGAGGATATTTTATAGTTACAAAAATATAATTATTTATGTATTTGGCTTGATTTAATTGGATTAAATCAAAGTGACAGACATGTAACTAATCCACTAATCAAATTTTGTCTTGATTTAATTTGATTAAATCAAAGTGGTAGACAAAGCTAATTAGTCACACCTAATTATACATATTTGGAAAAGTTAGATTAAGCTCACATAAAAGTTGATTATAACTTTTATAAATTAAAAATTGCATAAGTTTTGCTATAAATAGCAAGCTTGAGCAAATGTTTTAATCAAGTTTCAGAAAGCTAAAACAAGCAAGATTTACAGAAATTAACCTAAGTTAGTGAAGTGTTTAGAGAATATTTGGAAGATCTCTGCAACATTTCAATAATGAGAAATCAAGATTGGATATTGGAGTGAAGCTTGCTTACATTTGAATCAAGATTGGATCTTAGAGTAAAGCTTGCTAAACTTTGGAAGTTCTCCAACCATTTCGACAAGGAGAATGAAATTGGATCTTTGTGTCAAATATGCTAGGTAAGTTTGATCTTTAAGTTATATTATTCATTAGTGAGTTTTCATTAGTGAGACATACAGTGATGAATTATGTATTGGATACATAATAGCATAGTTTGAAGTTGAAATTAGGCTAATTACTTGTGTATAGATGTTTTAGAAGTATAAATACAATATGCTTGTAATTGGGTCAAATATGTCCATGTTGGACATTGAACAATTAATAAGAGTTTGAAACTCTAGATTAAAACTTAGAGTTATGGCTATCATTCTATAATCATTTGACTACCTTTGAGTAACCTATCATTGTTCATGAGTCATCTCATTGTGCGATTCTAATTTGGTTTGTATTTTGATTCAAACAAATACATATACATATTTAGAATACGTGTATGTTGTTGTATAACATGTGTTGACGATGGTTTTGATGATAAAATTAGATTTTAGGTGTAATAAAATATTTGGAGGAAATTATAAGTGTTTAGAATTGATTTGAAGGTAAAATTGCTCAATGCCAATATTTTACACAGGGTGGCATCGCGACTCTGATCATTGGCATCACGACACTCAACATTCAGTGCTTCGGGCGTTGCGATAATAGACATTTGGCGTCGTGACGCCCAAATCTGAGTGTCGTGACGGGCCGTGACCTAATGCCCGCTCTGAAACTTCATTTTCTCAATTTCGGAGTTTCCAGAATCCAATTTGGTCCCTGTTTTTTCCTACGGACTCGTAATGGAATATAGTTTTCCATAGAATATTTTAAAAATACATCCATGCTATATATCAACGGGTTAGAACCACTTTCGCTACGTGAGACACCGATCTGACCCTATGGGTTCCACATCCGCCCCAACAGAAATATCGTTTCATCTCATATGAATTATTAAATGAGTCATATTCTTATAGTGAATTATTGTGTTTTTTTTTATTGTTCTAAATATTATTGATGTTAGTTTATATCCTCAACAGTGAAGTATTTATGGACAAAGTTTAGATCCATTGAGGTATTTAATGATGTTGTATTTATTTTGTCTAATGTTTATTATCATACTGCTCATTTATTTATTAATTAATGTATTAATATTTATGTTGTTATGCAAGAACATGAGCATTATGAATACTTGTACGAGTCAGTTGCAATCATGAAAATTAAATGATGCCAACATTTTGAAAATATTTCTTTAATTAACTTGGTTGCTTCTTTTTTTGATTCTCATACTAGCTTAAATGGTTTGAAAGATTATTTAGACATTTATTATGAATGTTTAAATAAATAAACAGATATTAATAAAATTATTAGCGATTTTCGAGATGATATATTTCAACTACATAATGAATATTATTCAAAATTTGGTGAGAATGCCCTCATACCTTCCCATCATACTAAAGTTGAGCAATCTAGTTCAATAATGTCTAGAGGGCAACTCATACTCATGTAGGAAAAAAGTAACAAATGGTAACAAGTATCGCGACCGAATTTGATGTTTATCTAACAAATTCTTTTGAGATTGGTGATAGTACGGGTACAACTACAAACTTTAATATTTTGGAATTGTATAAGCAAAAGCGAGACAATTTCCAATATTAGCATTAATTGCTAAGGATATTCTTCCATCCCCAGGGTCAACAATAACAGTTGAGCAAGCGTTTAATGCTGGAGGGAGTATATTGGATAATAATCAGTTAATCATGAGCCTATAATCATTGAGGGCTCAAACATGTTTTAATGCTTGGTACAAAGCTAAGCGTATGATCCAATAAAATATCAGAGAGAGTAATGATTATTTATTCGACTTAATCGAGGGAACTCAAGTAACGACAACTAAAACAGCCAATAACGAGTAGCCGATAAGAACTAAATTCAATTTCAATTGCAATTGTTATATAGTGAGTTGTAATTTTGTAATATGTATACAATAAAATAATTTTTGCCAAATTCAAAATTTTATCAAATCTTTATAAATAGAAGCAATAATCGATTCGAGGAACCCGATCCGAATCAGAATCGAATCGAACTATACAATGTATGATTTGGTTCCGATTTCTCATTCGGTAGGAAGTCAGGAACCATATGTTTAAGTTCTCATAATGATATACGAAAAATGAGAGAGAATTTTTATTATCGGAGATAAATTAATAGATATGGACTTATTTGTGCTAATCAAGACTTGTCAATGTTAGTAATTTTATAAATTGTAATTTAAAATTATTGACGGCTATTTTCCATTTCAATGACAGTATATGAAACTCACCCCTCAAACAAATCTTCATCAACTGTGAATTTATTTGATTAATGAGAACCACATAGACTTATCATAAAATAAACAATCACATAAGTAATGATTTACGTAGTTCGGTGGAAAGTGGCTCCAATCCTCATAAGAAATGAGAATGCTTTATTAGACTCGGGATAAATACCGATCCGAATACCCAACAAAGGATTTACACAATTTATAACAAATAACTCATCGAGTTCACAATGTGATCGGATATGCAACTTAGTTTCTCTTTATATCACTAGCTTGCTCTTACTATAATTTGCTCTCAAATTACAAGTGATTGTAAAATGTAAAAATTGCTAACTATTTCTAATGTGGCTTCTACTCCTTTATATAGATTCTCAAATCCACTATTGCAATCGACCCTGACGTCAGCTCATATCACGAAATCATCATTACAACCAATGAACATTAAAAATTGTACACTTAATACAAGAGAAACTAATCATTTTACACTTATAATTTCATTAATCTCATTAATCTAACACATTTGTAAAATAATAATTAAATTTATGTTTTATATTTTTTATTGTGATTTTTATTTCTTATATAGGTGGAATAATACTTTGAATACAAATTAGAAAAATGGACGTGACATTTGAATTTTGGAGGCCAAAAACTTAAAAGGGCGTTCTAATTGTGTACAATTTCGAAAATTCCACCCTTGCGTAATTTTCGTATTTTGACCATAACTTTTTACTCCGATATCAAATTGAGGAGATTCCAGTTCCAGATGAAAGAAGACTCAAATATCTACAATTTTACTTTTTACAATATTTTCTTGTTCTTCCGAAATTGACAAAAAAAATCAAAATATATCATATGTAATTATTTTTAAAAAAATATTACGATGGAAGGTTGCCATTCCCCTCCACGTGTAATTGTCTCCAACAATTGTAATTTGCAATTATTGAAGACATTGAACATCCTCAATAAATAAGAGGATCTTCGACTCTCATTTCTCATACTTTCTTCTGAGGATTCTCTTGAAAACTTGGAAGATAGTGTCTTGTATGTTTTAATTTTTAAGTTTTGTTGTAATTTCTTTTTCTTTCAGCAATAATTTTATGCATGTTTTTATTTAAATCATGAGTAACTAATTTCGTCATGCTGGGGTAAAAGGTGAAGCTCTTAATGTGAAAATATAAATTGAGTATATTTTAATAAAATTATCCATAATTTCAATATTAAATTATAATATAAATAAAATTAATTTATATTATAATATATGAATTGTAATCTAATGATTAATATTTATTTTAAATATGGATTAATTATTGACAAACCTTGTTACCGCCTTTATGACTGATTTTATTTGTTTCGGCATAATTAATTTCTGAAATAAATTAACTGGCTAATAATGATAATTTATATATTATAAAAAAGTAAGATTTCTAAATTTGAAATATTAAAAATGGATCTCATAGCCTCAATATTTTATTTTATTATTGCAATCCAATTTAAAAATTATCAATCATTTCAAATAATTCAGTCATTTTTCACTCAAATTATTATTTTATTTTACTAAATCTATTTCCTGTTGATCGACCCTATACTTGGACTTACCGGGTTATTTTATTACTTCGATACTCTTATACTTGAGAGTAAATAACCACTTTGTGAGTGTGTCAACAACTCTTTGTCATTACTTCTGCCACCTTCTCAACCAATCAAACACAATTATTTCCCTAATACTGAACCATCATTTGGCGGCCTATAGCGGTTGCCGGTTGTTGTTCTGTCACTGCACCAACCTATGACAGCTGGCAAATTTATTGTGAATCGGCATTATATTTGAATAACTAAATTTTTCAAAATAACAAAAGAAAAATAATATAATTAGGTGAATGCTGGCTTTTTTGTTTTGAAAATATTGTAAACATGTCCCAAACGAAAGTGGCTTCGTGGTGTAAGGTTTATGATCTCATCTTGAGATCCTGAGGTCAAATACAGAGAGTGTGTTTCAACTTTCTTGTAAGAGCCTGAGACAGTCGGAAATTTTACTTGCTCTTCTTAATCCCGAAAGATATGATTTGATGATGTAATTTCCAACGATTCAAAAAAAATACGGTAAACATAACATTCATAAATAACGTAAACCCAAGTAACCCATCTATGTTCACCCTTAACCAATGATGCACTAGGTGGGTCTCTCGTCATAGTTGACCAAGTTTTCACACATCTTAATAGTGTGAACAGTAAACAAACCATCCCCAGTTTTCCCACATCACATCAAATTTCTTTCCGCAATAAAATATAGTATGTTTCACATGAACATCACAACTATAAAGGACTTCCCAAATTACTTGTGATATTTGAAAACAAGCAAAATTTCAAAATCCCTCTAGAAAAATCCTTTTTTTTTTTTAAAAAAAAAAAATGTTGGAAATCTCACCGTCAAATCGCTCATTTTAGGCTTAAATGAAACATGTAAAATCCCCAACTGTCTCAGGTTCTTATAAAAAACGTACTTCCTGGATTCGAACTCAATACCTCAATATGAGATTTTAAATTTCACACCATCAAACCACATCTATTGGGGACTCTCTAGGAAAAAAATGTGTGAAACTAAAAGATTCTCTATGAAAAAAATGTGTGAAACTAAAAGATTCTCTATGAAAAAAACGTGTGAAACTAAAAGAATATATATGTGTGAAATGCAAAAGCATGAAACATGCGTTAGGCTTTTGTGTTTTGCAAATCTTGTAAATAAACATAAAATTCAATAATAACTCATAATATATATGATGTGTGAACAATTAGTGGTAAAATCCAAAAGCAAAACACCATCGATTTACAAAACCAAAACGAACCCAAAACATGTGCAAGTCCTAAGTGATCAAAGTCCATTTCTAAGCACTATGATTTTGTTTTTCTTTTTCTTTTTTTTTTTAAAAAAAACACCCATGTGAAAAATGAATATCCTCATATAAAATTGGAAACTACAAAATGGCATAATTGATTAATTTTGTTGCTACCTAAACAATGCCGGCCAGGATGTGTCTTTATTTGATATATATATGTTGATGGTGTTTTCGGGCACTACAGAATCTGAAACAGCACGACAGGGACAAAAGGGTAACTTTCTTCTCGGTCAAGATCATTAAATACCGATCCGGTCACATGAGTACTACAGGCAGAGAGATACCGAGCACCCTTATCAGTAAACCGACCACCTTGGGTCAGCGACCGAGCAATATACAGGTCGACAGAAGCATTCTCAATACAAAAGATCACTTATGGACGACCATATTGAGAACCGACCACATCACAGCCGACCATATCCGGAACCAACCGTGTAGCAAGACCTGCTCCAGAGGACAAGGTTTCCTATGCCTACTAGAAAGAGATCGAGAATCCTATCTTCATGAGAAAAAAAGATTGTCAACATCCTAATAAGATAAGGAAATAAAAGATAGTTTTGATTAGAAATTCTTATGGGAAAAGAAGGACTGGGTCAACTATGAGTCCTTTTGGGAAGAGAAAACCATCTTCAGTTGGGAATTCTTATGTTAATAGGAGTCTGATTTCTGTATCATTATAAATAGGAGGGCAGAGCATGTGTAAAAGGCATCAAAAATCAGAGTCAATCTCAGGATCATCAAGATCATTGTTGAGAGACTTGTAAACACAAGAGACGCAAGTTTCAGTAATAAAAGAGCAGTTCAGTTTGTGTCCGTGGACGTAGGTCGGATCCAAATCCACCGAACCACGTTAAATCTCCTTGTCGATTGGCGTATTTTCGGTCTTTTGCTAAGTTTGCTTTTGGTTTCCCTCATAACCAAACAAATTCACCGTTGAAGGAGGATTGCCTCGGGAGTAATATCTCCATATTGCCCTGAGTCCAAAATCCGCCGTCAACAGTTGGCGCCGTCTGTGGGGAACTAACAAAAAACAGTTCACGTGATAAGACAATGGCAGAAGGCGGAAATCACCAGTCACCAGGGAGTTCAACTACGAATTGGACGGAGAAGATAGAAGAAAGCATGAGGAGAGACAGTGAGGAAAATCAAGCCTTTCTAAAATCCATGATGGACCGAATGAAGAGAATGGAAGGGATAAACAACGAGAAACTTGAAGCAGGAACCAGTCGGAGGAAAAGCGAAATAGCGGGAGGAAAAAGGGCAACGAATTCCAAAAATGTAAGTAAAACATCTTCTGTCTTAAGCTGACATTTGATTATGCTTGTTTGTTATGGCCCGCACAATGGTTTGATATTTATTTCCGGCTCGGGTCTGCTCTTGTACCGCCGAGGCCGATGCCTATTTCCGGCTCGGGTCTGCTCTAGTACCGCCGAGGCCGATGTCTATTTCCGGCTCGGGTCTGCTCTAGTACCGCCGAGGCCGATGCCTATTTCCGGCTCGGGTCTGCTCTAGTACCGCCGAGGCCGATGCCTATTTCGGCTCGGGTCTACTCTAGTACCGCCGAGGCCGATGCCTATTTCCGGCTCGGGTCTGCTCTAGTACCGCTGAGGCCGATGCCTATTTGCGGCTCGGGTCTGCTCTAGTACCGCCGAGGCCGATGCCTATTTCGGCTCGGGTCTGCTTAGTACCGCCGAGGCCGATGCCTATTTCGGCTCCGGTCTGCTCTAGTACCGCGAGGCCCGATGCCTATTCCGGCTCGGGTCTGCTCTTGTACCGCCGAGGCCGATGTTTATTCGGCTCGGGGCTGGACTTCATTCCGCCGAGGCCACTTGATTATTCGGCTCGGGGCTGGATTTCGTTCCGCCGAGACCACTTGATTATTCGGCTCGGGGCTGGATTTTGTTACGCCGAAGCCACTCGATGTAATGGATCCGTGGGAAAGCATAGCACGGGGAGAGGATGCCCCCGTGACGATTGCTTGCTCCAGTGACACCGGACCTAAGGAGGAATATACCCTTAGTATCCCGGACACTCTTTGATCCATTCATCATTTGGATCTGAGAGAGGCGCAGCACGGGGAGGCGTTATGCCCCCGTAGCGTGCGCCTGCTCCAGCGCGGTAAAGAGGAGCCCTCGTGCAAAACGCAGGCTCCATAGTGACCTGACGTACAGAGGAGGTGCCCTTACCATTCAAAACGCTCACCTGATCCAAATCCTGGTTCGCCAGGACGCTGAATTGAAAGATTCAGAATTGTGTTTTGGAGGCCTCAGACGGGACGCTGTTCTGAGACATCCGTGCTGTTATTTACATTTTAACGTTTTGCTTTGGGACAAGTGCTAAGTCACCCACACATTTTGATTTTACTTTTTCATAAATTCATTTTTTGTTTTTCGCTGGTCTGGCAAGGGGACGCCCGTGCCAGGTTCGGTAGGGCTTCAAAGGTTGATTCACTTCCCTTCTGAATAAGTCCCAAGGAGTATCCGGCTCGGGCTGGACTCGTTCCACGAGGCCTCTGGTTAATCGGCTCGGGTCTGCTTTGTACCGCCGAGGTCGATGTTGTTTCAACTCGGGGTCGGGTTACGTCCCACGAGTCAGCTTCTTTGGACTGGGGTGTAACATTCCCCCGGGCCAGTGTTTGTTTCAACTCGGGGTCGGGTTACGTCCCACCGAGTCAGCTTCTTTGGACTGGGGATGTAACATTCCCCCAGGGCCAAGTGTTTGTTTCAACTCGGGGTCGGGTTACGTCCCACCGAGTCAGCTTCTTGGACTGGGGATGTAACATTCCCCAGGGCCAAGTGTTTGTTTCAACTCGGGGTCGGGACCGTCCCACCGAGCCAGCTTCTTTGGACTGGGGATGTAACATTCCCCCAGAGCCAAGTGCTTCTCTCAACTCGGGGCCGGGTTAAAACCCCGAAAGGTCCCGGAGTATTCAGGCAAACAAAAGAAGCATGAAAGAAAAGATAAGGAAGAGACAAGAAATGTACATAAATACACATGTATGTATATCAAAATACAAAATTGTAATGTTATTACAAAAAAGTTAAAGTGTACATAGGGCCCCGGTAGGGTTACCCTTTCTCATTCAGCCCGCACAGGGGCAGGAATTTCCTCTTCAATTAGCTCAGATGACGGGAGAAGCGGCTCGGCATCAGAAGGAGGAACTGCGGTTTCAACACCGGCAGCCGGGGAGACCTCTACTTCAGGAATGGGAGGAGGGATCTCAAGGCAGTCCTCGCCGGCAGCAGGAACCTCTGGTCGTTCTTCTTGGGAATCCCCAGGAGCCGGAACGACCGAAAGCGGGTCAGGGTCCATCACCCCCTCGGGTGGGGGAGGGAGCCACTTCCGAAACTCCTCCTCGGAAATATCCCCCTTACAATAACTGATGGCCGCATAGATAGGGTCCATGTTCAGATTCGGCAACACCATCGGTATCATTTCGGCACAGTCACCAACTCCCTCAAGACGAATGGCCTCCTTCTCGGCCTCAAGATCGGCCTCTCTCTCCTCAAGCTCGGCCTCTTTCCTCTCAAGGTCATTCCGGGCCCGCGCCACTTGCTCTTCATTGGCCTTCAATTTAGTTTCAGCACTGGCCACATTTGCCTTCAAAACACCAATCTCCGATTGGGCAGCTTTCAAGTCCTCCCGGGCAACATCGGCAAGCTTTCGCTCCAGGGCAGCGGCGGCCTTAAGAGCCTTGTTAGTTTTAAAGTTCTCAATGGCGGCCGCCTCGTGATTCTTTATCACCTCCTCCTGGTCGGTCAGCTTAGCCTCCACTTCTGCAAGACGATTCTGAAGCCTCTGAGCCTGACCACCCTCGGACAGCAGACTCAGAAGGAGGTCTTTGTTCTTCGCCATAAGGTAAGGCCTGCACGGAACAAAGAAAGTCAAAGTATTATACAAAGAAGACCGAGAACCGAAGTCAGAAAGAAGAATAAAACTACCTTTGCCATCTGAGAACTCATCTCGGTCACAATGGCTTCGGGAGAGATATCCTCATACCTGGAAACCTCCCCGGGAGGAATCACCTCGGCCAATTCATTAAAAGCCGGCACCAAATGAGAGGTAGCCTCCCGGACGTTTTCTCCCAGGTCATCCACCCCGAGGATCACAGAACCTTTCCGTTTCCTGGAGGAACCCGCAGATGATTTTTTCCCCCTACGGACGCCCTTCTCCTTGACCGGCGCAGCCTCTTCTTCCTCCTCTTGGACCAACTCGGTCTCCTCAGACCCAAATTGACGCCTCCTCTTCCTAAGAGGCTTCGGCGTGCTGGCAGAACGAGCAGATCCTGATAACTGCACGCCAGAAGGGGAAGATACTCCCCGAGCACCCAGATGGACTTGTCCTTGAGACACCTCCCCAGCAGGATCAGGATGCGCCCGGGAAGTTCCAGCTTCAGCTTGACCGACCTTCATCATAGTGCCAGCCAACTTCTCAAGGAACTTCGGCCTCTTAGACATGCCTACAAAAAGCAAGAACAAAAAAGGAAAAATCAGGATCCAAGAAAACAACAAAAACATCAAAACACAAAAAAAAACAACAACAAACAGGGAAGACCACTAAGAGTCGGCAGACATCTACCTATTCGGCCCGGGACCACCGTGGAGACGGCCTGAGTAAGGCCAGACTCGACAAAAGCCGCCTCATTAACCAACTCCCTCCAATTGGCAGCATACCGACGAGCCCAGGATACTCGCCCCCGGACCCGGTGGGAAACCTTGGGAGCATCCCTCCAGCAGGCTAAGAAGAATGGAAAAAAAGGGTAAGAACCCAAAACAGAGAAAAGAAAAGGAAAGGAAGCTAAAGACCGGTCTCCTAACCTCCCGCCCTGAAGATATCCGGTACCAGGGTCTCCCCTTCATCCGATCTCAAGGTCCGCCCCCAATCCCCAGTAGCCCAGAACCAGAGATCTTTGAAGTTCTTGTTAGAATCAGGGAGCTTCTGGACGACGTTCAACGAACTACTATAAGCAGAGAGGTAGTACCAACCATGATGAGCCTTTGGGTTGGCCTTCAGACGGTATAACCTCTTCACCTCTTCCAAAGAAGGCTCGCCGAGTCCGGCCCGATGCCAAGCAGTGTATAACCCGCCCAGAATTCTCCAACTATTCAGACTCAGCTGACAGGGGGCAATCTCCATCTCGGCCAACATCCAAGCAAAATAAGGTTGGATCGGCAACCGCAGCCCACACTCAAAGAAGATAGGAAGGAGCGCCACCGAACCTTCGTCTGGCTGACTAGCACGATCCATCGGCCCAGGAACTTCCAGGGCAATGTCTATTGGTATATCGTATTTTTGCCGCAGCAGCGCCAGATCATCCTCAGTTATTTTTGAAGGCCGGTTCATATCCAGAGCCAAGCTGCCCAGGTCACCTGGCTCCGGATCCCTCCGAGGAACCCTCTGATGATAACTATCTTGTTCAATCTCGGAAGGGGTAGGGGTAGTGTCAAGGTCCTCTACACTGGGTTCCCCCGAGCTCGAGGAGAGCTCTTCAACCGGGGGAGCTAAGGGATTGGCAAGATTTTTGGGGAAGAATCGCTGTCAGACATTCCTAAACACAAAAAAAAAAAAAAACAACAAAGAAGGAAGGGGAAGTCAGTCTATAAGGACCTACTCACAGTTTCCATGCTAACTAAGTAGGAAGTCTCTAAAGCGCCCTAAGGCAAGACCCGGCAAACCGCAAATCTTTCTCTAAGCAAAATAAACAAACAGGTACACAGCATACCAAAGAGAAGAGATCGCTCAGAAGACTTACTTGTTCTCCTCGGAAAAAGTCGAAAGAAACTGCACAGCACGGTTTAGCCCGCTCCTTGTGTTTCGTAAGCAAAGGAAGAAGAAGGTCCGCGGTTTGAAATCGAGAGAACTGAGTCGAAGCAAATCGCAGAGAAATTTTTAGAAAAGAGGGAGAAAGTCAAAAGAACAAATGACGAAACGGCAAAAGATCACCCCACTGTAAAGACTCCTCCCCATACTAGATTCATCCCCTTTTTGGCGGGAACCCGGCGGATGTTTGACAAATGTCGAACTCAGAGGAACCCTAAAATTGATTTGATGGGCATTTAAGTGGACATGACCGTTGCGCGTCTCAAGACAAAGCACCGAAAAAGAGGCAACAAAGCATTTCCCAACCACAGACCGACCTCCAAACAGGGGCAAAACTATTATATAGTTCCCGGCACCAACTAGCACACTTGTTGGAACCGAGAACTAGGGGACAGATGTTGATGGTGTTTTCGGGCACTACAGAATCTGAAACAGCACGACAGGGACAAAAGGGTAACTTTCTTCTCGGTCAAGATCATTAAATACCGATCCGGTCACATGAGTACTACAGGCAGAGAGATACCGAGCACCCTTATCAGTAAACCGACCACCTTGGGTCAGCGACCGAGCAATATACAGGTCGACAGAAGCATTCTCAATACAAAAGATCACTTATGGACGACCATATTGAGAACCGACCACATCACAGCCGACCATATCCGGAACCAACCGTGTAGCAAGACCTGCTCCAGAGGACAAGGTTTCCTATGCCTACTAGAAAGAGATCGAGAATCCTATCTTCATGAGAAAAAAAGATTGTCAACATCCTAATAAGATAAGGAAATAAAAGATAGTTTTGATTAGAAATTCTTATGGGAAAAGAAGGATTGGGTCAACTATGAGTCCTTTTGGGAAGAGAAAACCATCTTCAGTTGGGAATTCTTATGTTAATAGGAGTCTGATTTTGTATCATTATAAATAGGAGGGCAGAGCATGTGTAAAAGGCATCAAAAATCAGAGTCAATCTCAGGATCATCAAGATCATTGTTGAGAGACTTGTAAACACAAGAGACGCAAGTTTCAGTAATAAAAGAGCAGTTCAGTTTGTGTCCGTGGACGTAGGTCGGATCCAAATCCACCGAACCACGTTAAATCTCCTTGTCGATTGGCGTATTTTCTGTCTTTTGCTAAGTTTGCTTTTGGTTTCCCTCATAACCAAACAAATTCACCGTTAAAGGAGGATTACCTCGGGAGTAATATCTCCATATTGCCCTGAGACCAAAATCCACCGTCAACATATATTTATATATATTTTTTTAATTATTTTTGGGCACAACTTGATGCTGTTTGATAGTTTTGATAGTAAGGGTGATAATTTGGGTTATGATTCGTTATTTGTTCGATTCGATTCGATTCACTTTAAAGTGAACACGAGTTTAAAAAAATAGATTCGTTAAATAAATGGGTCGATTCGATTGATTCGTTTATTAATCAAAATCGAATACAAATTTAAGCTCATTAATTAGTTTAAGATTCATTTTATTATTTTATTTTACTAGATATATTATTATTTTTCAATTAAACTTTGAGCAATTATGGATAATTACCATAGAAAAAATAATATTGTCGATATTTGATGAGTTATTTTTAGTAAATATGTTAATTATTTATTTCATATGTTTATATTAATGAAGAATTAAATAAATAAATTATGATATTTTATGTTATTTAATAATATCATGAGTAAATGAATATTCGTATTCGATTCGTTTATTAAACGAATCAAATACTAATGCTGATATTAGAATTCGTTTAAAAACGAATCAAATACGAATCCATCATATTTTGATTTGATTCATTTATGATTCTATACAAATTCAATCCGTCTATTCGTTTTACCACCCTATTTATAGTTTAGTGCATATAGATGTTAAAAGTAAGGATATCTCTGCATATAATAAAAATGATATATTTATCAATATTAATTCTAATTTTAATTTTTCCCTAAAAGGCATGAGAAAAATAATATTTTCTTCGGCGTATAAAATAGTTTGAGTGGGTTAAGTTAGTAGATCTAACATTGGTGGGGAAGACTGTAGCTCTACGGTATTTTATGGAGCGTCTACACAGTTGTATAGATTTACTTATTTCCCGTATTAGATTAATTGATTGATTGTTGTTGTAAAAGTTCTATATTCTATGTATATATTTTGTTGTTTCACTTATAGTTAGAAATTTGTATTCACAGATATTGTACTGAGGTGAGGTTGGGAGATCACATGGTCCCGTAGTTCCTTATGTAACTAACTAGTTTTAAGTGTGAATACTTATCCATGTTGGCATGGGCGCCCTAGGCTAAGGCGCGTGAGACGTGAAAGAGAAGACAAGTTTGAATAATATTTTTCTCTTGATATTCATAATGCCATTAAGCACTATATATACACATTGTTTGAAATTTAAAATAGAAAAGAGATTACAATAAAAGAAAATGATTAACTACTAGATAAATGTTACAATGTTTCAAAATTTGAGATCCCTTGATTTTCTCCCTTCAATTGCTCATCTTGATTGTGTAATCTTATCAACCCCCCGCAAGATGGACGTCGGGGAGAGAGTCCGATCTTGGACTTTAGTGTGTTGAAAGGAGACCGAGCAAGTGGTTTGGTAAGGGCGTCTGCTAGTTGATCAGCTCCAGTGATGTGGGAGACCCGGGTAGACCAGTTTGAACTTGTTCCTGGATGAAGTGGTAGTCAAGCGCTACGTGTTTCATTCGCGAGTGGAACACAGGATTGGAGCATAAATTGGTTGCACCAACATTGTCACAGTAGATGACTGGTTGGAGAGAGAGAGTGACACCAAGTTCGGTAAGAATAGCAAAAATCCATCTAATTTCGGCAGCAGTGGAGGCTACTGATCGGTACTCAGCTTCAGTGGAGGAGCGAGCAACCGTGCGTTGTTTTCTGGAGCTCCAGGAAATAGGATTGTGACCGAGATATACTATGTAAGCACCAGTTGGAGGTGAAATCGTCCTTGTTACCAGCCCAATCAGCATCGGAGAAGGCATGGAGTGCGAGAGGGGAGTTGTGGCGGAGGATATGCCATGGTCCAGAGTGCCACAGAGATATCGCAGTAGTCGTTTGACTGCATGCCAATGATCAGTGGTCGATTGATGCATAAATTGAGAAAGTTTGTTCACTGTATAAGCAATGTCCGGTCGAGTGAGGGAGAGATACTGGAGGCTGCCGACAATATTTCTGTACTCGGTCGGATCAGGTAAAGGTGATCCAGATTGTAATGTGAGTGTCGGGTTTGTTGCCATAGGAGTTGGGGCTGGCTTGGCGTCAATCATGTGGGTTTTGGTGAGCAGATCGGCAATGTACTTGCGTTGACTTAGGAAAAGATCATTGTTGTGGGTAGTAACCTCCACCCCAAGGAAATAAGCAAGTTGGCCAAGATCCTTGAGAGAGAAGGCGATGTGGAGTTGGGTCAATGAATCTGTGGACAGCTTGAACATTATTTCCGTAATGATGATGTCGTCGACATAGACTAAGAGATATAATGTGGTGTTGCTGTTGGTGAAGATGAACAGTGAGGTGTCGGCGTGTGAGTTGGTGAAGCCGGACTGTAGAAGAAATTGACGTAGTTCATTGTACCATGCTCGAGGGGCTTGTTTGAGACCGTAGATGGCCTTGCAAAGTTTACAGACGTGATGGGGATGATCCCGATCAATGAAGCCCAAAGGTTGGGACATATAGAAATCTTCAGTGAGAGTGCCTTGAAGAAAGGCATTGTTGATGTCAAGTTGTCGGAGGGACCATCCTTGACTAACCGCAAGGCTGAGAACAATTCGAACAGTGGTCGGCTTGACGAATGGGCTGAAGGTTTCATAATAATCCACACCGGGACGTTGATGGAATCCTTTGGCAACTAATCGAGCTTTGTACCTGTCAATAGAACCATTAGCATTAAATTTTGTGCGAAAGATCCACTTACAGCCGACCAGGTTTTGGTCGGGACTGGTGGCACTAGTTCCCATGTCCCATTGCGAAGAAGGCATTATATTCTTCTGACAGAGCTTGGCGCCATTTAGGGTCCTTGAGGGCTTGGGTAATGGTGAAGGTTCGAGTGTAGGTTGATGAAGCTGGGTGTTGAGGTTAAGTTTTTGGATCGGTTTATGGAGGTTGTTCTTTGAGCGTGTGACAATGACACGTGCTATACTGGAGGGTTGATGTGGGTGGTCGGTTGTGGTGTGGTCGGTATGTTGGTTGATGTTGAGTGATCATGTGGTCGGTCGGTGTTGGTGGGTGGTCGGTTATGTTGGTTGATGTTGAGTGATAATGTCGTCGGTCGTTGTTGATGGTCAGGTCGGGTGGTCGGTCATGTGAGTGGTCATGGGGTTGGTCGGGGTTTATGTTTATGGGGAGGGTTGGGAAGTCGGGGGCGTTCGATGTCTGTGTGATCGGGGTGTGTTGTTGGTGCGATGGGTTATGTGGTCGGTTGGTGTGGGCGGGCATTGGTGGTATTCTGGGATGTTCATAAGGTCGGTCGGGGTTTGGTTGATCCGCTATTACTGTGAAGTGGTGGTATTTGTGGAATTGCTTGCTGTAAAGGAGGGCGGGGTTGGATAGGAGCACCAGTGGGTGGTGCATTCTGTGGGGGTGCAGGGTCGGTAGTCGGTGATGGTGAGTTTAGTACCGGGAAGGTCATGGAGCACCATTCAGAGACGGGGGATGGGGTGGCAAGGGGAGGGACTTTTGTGATGTGGCAAAAGGAAAAATGACTCACGAAGCGGACATGTCGGGAGGTGTAAAGTCTATATGTGGAGGGCTCGAGACAGAGATAAGCTCTCTGAGTGGGAGAATATCCTACGAAGACACAGGGAGAAGACCCGGACTCGAGTTTGTGAGATGTGTAAGGACGAAGCCATGGTAGCAGAGACAGCCAAAGCTGCGCAGTTTGGAGTAGTTCGGCAATGGCCGAGTAGTTGGAGATAAGGTGATTTGTGGTGTAAAGGTCGTGTAGGCATGCGATTTATAAGGTAGACGGCAGTGGAAAGGCAAAGGGCCAATATGAAGAGGCATGGATGAGTGCGTAAGGAGAGAGAGACCTGTTTCGACGATATGTCGATGACGACGTTCAGAGTACCCATTGTGTTCTGGAGTGTGAGGAGGGGAAGTGAGATGTGAGACCCCATGGATTGTGAGGAAGGAAGAGATAGCTTGATATTCCCCCCCAATTATCAGAGTAGAGAGTTAGGATTGTCGGTTGAAGAATTTTTCTACTAGCGCCTTAAGGCGCACAAAACATCACGGGTATCCGACTTTCGTTTGAGGGGTTAAAGCCAAATATATTTGGTGAAGTGGTCGACAAAGATTATATAGTATTTGAAGTTATCAAACGAGTAGACCGAGAGGTCCATAAATCAGTGTATATAACCTCAAGAGGTGTAGATGTTGTAAGAGTAGATGAAGAGAACGGTAGCTTATGGCTTTTTATTGCATTGACACGAATTACAATTGAAATTAAGATAAGAGGAAAGAGAAACATCTGAATTAAATGAAGACATGATATTTTGAAGACCGACGATGAAGGGTGCCAGAGCCGATGATGCCACTCAGGATAGTAGTTCTGACACTTGAAAAGGCGATTAGAGGGGACCGAGTGGGGGAGGTCGGCCATTCGTATACACCATCTTTAGTCCGACCCTGCAACAGAATTGCCCCTCGTGCGAGATCCTTCACATTAAAGGAAGAAGGTAAGAACTCAATGGAAGTGTTATTGGAATTGCAAAATTGAGAAATGGAGATAAGATTACGTTTCATAGTGGGAACATATAAAACATTAGATAAGTTGAAAGAGTGAGTCAGAGTATTGGAGAGGTAGAACCGTGATGGGAAATGGGGAGTGCAGTGCCGTCACCGATCATGATTCATCTGTGCCGTTATAAGGATTGTGGAGAGTAAGGTTGTTGAGGTCAGTAGTGACATGATGCGAGGCTCCATTGTCAAGAAGCCAGGCGGGGTTTGAGGAAGAGGTGGTGATGACATTTGCTTGATATTGCCAGGGACTGCTCGGGCGGGGGTTGGACGAGTTGGTGGGACGAGCTGGCTGTTGCGCACGTGGGAAGTGTTGGCGGAAGAGAGGGCATTGGGAGACCACATGACCATGAGTGTGGCACCATTGGCACCGACCAAGAAAAGTACGAGGAGGTGGTCGGTCGGTTCTAGGGTTGGTGGGAGAGTTTCTGGTAAGTTGAGGGTTTGTGGTGGGAGCAAACCGACCGTGCTGGGCAGTGTGATTAGGATGAGGTCGGTTGTAGGTCCGAACATTGGTGGGATGGGCAGATGCCGGGTGGGAAGGGGGTGTAGTCCTGTTGTTGAGAGATAACTCCTTGTTGATGAGTTTTTCATGCAGTTCATCAAATAAAATAGTGGAGTCCCGGCCATTGAATAGAGTCGATGATAGACTGATAGGTATCATCAAGTCCATCAAGCACCTTTTCAATTAGATCTTCGTGGTCAAGAGGTTTTCCAAGGGCAGCCATTTGATCGGCTGTGGTTTTGATAGATTGCATGTATTCGGTTATTGTTTTTGGGCCTTTGGTGATGTGTTTAAGATGATCTTTTAGTTGTTTGATATGACCAAGAGATGGACGGGCATAGGTGTTGGCAAGGGTTTGCCAGGCTTCATAGGTGGTGGTAGATTGGGTGATGAGAGGAACTAGAGATGGCGAGAGGGTGCCGACCAGAGCTGCAAAGATTAGTTTGTCTTGGCGTAGCCAGGTGCGATATGCGGGATTGGGAGAGAGTAACATTATTTGTGTGATGGTACGTGTTAGGTGTGATGATTTCCATCAATGTAATCCTGTAAGTCATAGCCGATGAGAATGGCTTCAATTTGGGTTTTCCAGGAGAGGTAATTTGTTGATGTGAGTTTGATTGAGTTATGGATGGTAACAATGATTAGAGGTTTTGTAGGGTCTTGGGCATTGGGGATGACATTTTGGTACCGTCGGTGGCCATTGAACAGAGAAGGGGAATATTTGGTTGGTCGGAGAAAAAAAAAGAGGAAAAAAAAATTAGATAATGGATCTCGGCTCTGATACCATGAGAGAAGACAAGTTTGAATAATATTTTTCTCTTGATATTCATAATGCCATTAAGCACTATATATACACATTGTTTGAAATTTAAAATAGAAAAGAGATTACAATAAAAGGAAAGGATTAACTACTACATAAATGTTACAAATGTTTCAAATTTTGAGATCCCTTGATTTTCTCCATTCTTGATTTTCTCCATTCAATTGCTCATCTTGATTGTGCAATCTTATCAAGACGTTTGTCTATGACCCTTGGATTTTTTTTATAACTTTTAAATAATCTAAGGACGAGGGATTCAAAATTTTTGTATTATGCTATTGTAAAAAATGACTTTAGGTCCCAAGGATCTCAGAGCCGACCTTACCTGTTGGTTATGGAAAATACATAATACATAAATTATTTTATATTGTTATATTTATCATAACTAAATTTGAATTTTATGGTATCATAAACTTGTATTCGAGTTGATATGACTTTATAATTACATCTTTATAATGTTTTATGAATGAATGAATTTCAGCTAATATATATATTTAGAAGATCAGTTGATATGTTAAAATAGTGAATTAAAAATCAAGCAAAATAATTATTCACTCAATAACACACAAGAATTTAATAAATTTTGTATGGCTAGTGTTGGTTACAAACGCTTCAAAACAAATCTTTATAATAAATAAGCGAAGCAAAGATCTTTTATTATTATTATGTCACATGCATCGGTTTGGAGAATGTAATTTTTATCACTCCATCAAAAAATAAAATGTTGAAGTTCCAGAAAACCTATCGTTTTGGAAAATTGTCATATATCCATATCAAATTATGTAATAAAGATATTTTACATTAAAAAAGTAATAATTATAAATATTTTTAAACTTTAAAACTAGTGTTGATAGAGATTTTTGAGCCAAGGGTCGTCAGTAGCTTAGAGAAGACATAAAGATAAACTTCTATTTTAGTATACGGAGGCCGAAGATAGTAATCAAGGGCATCTGGCCCAGCAGAGTAGTCGGAGCGATCCTCATTCCCTCACCGACCCAAGGAGTAAAAGTGTTTAAAGAAGCAGGGCGACCAGGGACATCAGGTTCGACCCAACCAAACGGCTCGACAGAATGAGATGGATGTTGTTACGGCCACCCGACCTGGTAGGGCAGATCAGGGTGGACTAGATCAGGTCGGTGTGGACTAGATCAGGTCGGGGTGACATTGATCGGGACTGAGTATAGAGGTGTAAACACGACTTGGGGATTTGCATCATCTATAAAGTCTTGATCTGATAAGAGCAGCTTGTAAGATTATCTTCTGACACACGCCACCGCGTGGACGGGTGGATACAGGGTGGCATCATAAAGGTAGCGTGTGGAGTTTTCCAAGAAAGAGTTTGAGTTTAATGAAGTGTCAGATGACATGTTTACTTTCGACAGTGGTAGGCTCACGTGGCTGACATCACGAGGACGGTGAAACGATGTTATTTTATTTATTATATAAAGGGGTTGAGTGCACTTTTATAAGGGTTAGCAATTTTCATTCTTGAAAGCTTAGGAGAGAGATAAAAAAAAACCTATTCTTTGGGAGAGAACTTGAGAGATGTCGGTCACATTTGTAATAGTCATTTGGCCTTGGTCTGTCAAACCCAACCATGTTATAAAAACTATCTTTTTCTTGTGTCATTGTGTTGGGGTTTTGGGCGATGGGGCCCACCGGAAGCGCGGTTCGGGTGAAATCGTATTTTAATTTTTTTTTCAAAATACGGAATAAATTATTCAATATCTAATATGAATAATTTATTCATATTTCACCTCAACCTATTTATTCAATATCAAATATTAATATAAATAAGGTTGAAAACTTGTAAAACTTTTACGAAAATCGTTTTTCCGCAGAATGGCCTAAAACTCGTTTTTGACCGAACCGACCACCCGACACATATGGAAACTGCCCAGGTCAGTTCCAATAATGTCAGGGCAGTTCATGGGCTGCCTGAACAGTGACGAACTTACTGTTTGAACAGCCATCACCCGATTGGTTCAAAATCCACCCGGCAACATCATGTTTGGCCGTTTTCGCTTATTTCAACTCGGAAACATTTTCCGGCAATTGTTCCAACTCCCAAAACACATCCATTACATTCATATGACATCAAAAACATCACATAATTTCCAGTTTTAATAAATCTGATCCAGAAAACTGAAATCACCATTTTCATGCTTTAATCCAAAAATTTCAAGATTAATCCAATTAATCAAACACCAATTCAAAGTCAATAAATATGAACAACTCAAGAAAAATTTTAGGAGCCATAAGAGTGGTCACAACACTATAGAATAGCAATTCATCAATAATTGATTAAATTGGCTTAATATTACAATAATATATACCAATTACACTTCACACATGCACTAACTCTTCCAATTCATCATTCACAACCAAAAGCCCCAAATTTCAACAAGTAAAGAAACCCTAGAACAATTCTTAGGAACACAAGAACAAGAAAAAAATAATTTTCTAAACTTAAGAGTATTAAATATTACCTTTAATCTCCAATTTCCTAAGTTTTTCTTGTGTTTTTCTTCACTTTTCCATTTGAATCTTCAAACAATTTTGAAACTCATATTTTGGTGAGGTTCTCGGCAAATGAAGAAGACAACAAGAGAGAGAAAATACTTTTTTTTTCTTTAAATAAGGCCTTGATCGAATTTGACAAGGTTTTGGGGCATTTTTGTCCTTTTATATTTTTAATTACATTAAATAAAAATGATAAAAGATAAGCTTTTGTGTTGGCCAAATCAAATTTGAGCACATAAGCTTAATAAATAACGTCATGTGTTCCAATAATCATTTAACACATTTCATAACAATTATGAAAAAAATTTATCAATTAATTATACAAATATTTAACAATTAAATTTCTGAATAATTAATTAATATAATTATAATTATATATGTATTTTATTTATAATAAATAATAAATACATATATTTATGGCATGTGTCAAAATCTCATTTGACGAATATTTAATGTGTATCTAATCGTATTATGTATCAAATACAAATACACAATAATTATTATTGGACAAAATCCCCTAAAGGCATGTGTTATCGTTTAACTGATTAAACGATCCGAATTAACTCATTTAATCCGATGAAGTATTATAAATAATCCGTATTATTCATATCAAGTTATCCAAGTGCTCAACGAGTACACTTCATATTCTAAGTTTAGGTTTATCCATCACGAATTCCAATTTCGTATCTATAATTCACCCACTCATGAATTATGACGACCATAGATAATCTCACTAAACTATGCAAGCCGAGGTCATTGCATACGTATAATCTTTCCGTCACAGGCCATCCGTATTATAACCGGGATATAGATAACAACGTCAAATCCGTTCGGTATAATACAGTCGACTTTCAATTTACGATCTGTAAATAACACTCAGAACTAATTTCTGAAGTTATACCACGGTCATGGATTTACTAGATCGTAAACACGTAAGGATGTTTATGCCATGTATACAGGACTGTCAAATCCTTTCTTGATACGCACTGGATATCATGAGCATCAGTTCACACCCAACGAACAGGCGGAGATCTGTTCATGAATAGATCGGTGACGTGATTGCCATCAAAGTGTGGAGGATAACTCATATATCCCACGGTGGTATCTCAAGTTAAAAGATCATTATGCTCGCTCAACTAGTGAAGATTCCTATTGACGTTGGTGTACCATATATTAGGAAACATTTAGTGAGTCGTTCAGTGTCTTATCAAATAAACACCTACATGTCTATACGAGTCTCCCGAGACTCATGGTTCACTGGGATAAACTATCGGACCAAGTCACGATATACGACATGTACTGGTCTCAGCGGATTGTACTAACCGACCAGTGTTAGCAAATCTTGACCAGGAATTTTATTTAAGGATATACATCTTATAGTGCGCTTCCCAATGTCAATTACAAACTATATTATAACTGCACACTACATTGTAAATCATAGGGTCTTTGTCTAATATACACGTATCACTAAAACGAATTTAGTTTCGATCTAATTGTAATCAGATATCTAATCGCAATTAGATCGAATAAGCGTATAAAAGACAATGGTACTACCGTTAAATTAGTAATATTATGGAAAATTGAATTGTTTGTATTTATGAATCAGATATAAATATGATCCGGATTGACACTCAGATCACTAACCTTAACACATTGGACATAGATCGGATCCATTCCGCTGAATCACGTTAAATCTTCTGTTCTTATCTGTGTATTTTTCATATTTCTGTTAAGTTTGCTTTTGGTTCCCAACAAACTAAACAAATTCACAGTTTGGAGAATATTATTTGAGTTTAAAATATACTGAGGTAAATAAATAATAGATTTAAAAATCGAGAATATTTTTGAACTTTCAATTAATTCGCAAACTAACATGGTTGTAGTATTCTACTATATCCTCAATTGTATCCCCTAACACATGTGGATGGGTAGTGTGAGTTTTTCTGGACTTTCACCTAATTTTGAGTGGAAGTAGGATAATTTATTTTTTAAATCCATAAAATTCTATTTAAAATATTACCAATTAATATTAAAAAAATTTAAAAAAGAGTTTTTATGATTTAAAAAAAATCATTTTTGACGATAAATCAATCCATCGGACGCTAAACAACGGGACGGAGCCAGAATTTTAATTTTTTTTGGGGGAGTATGCAAAAACAAAAGGAAAAGTACACAGAGTAACTAAAGAAACAATAATGAAGAATTGTGGCTTTCTAGCTAAGGGCCATGAAAATATTAACGTAGATGAAGTACCTTCTCAAAAACTTGCAATGGTAATATTTCATAAACACTTAGACAGTTTGATGAAAAAGTTCAATATATTATTCACTTGTTTTCTTAATCTGAATCACCTGATGCTAACAAGTCATATTTATCCACAACTCGTTCGACAAAATGCCACACTGAACGAACAAACAAACAAACAAACAAACAAAAAAGCAAAACAATGCCTACTATATATATATATATATAGCCATTATCCTTCCCCCTTCACCAAACCCTGAAGGGTCAACTCAATACCTATAATTAGGTAGTGGGAAATCCGCCTCCAGGTATATTCCATTGCAACATCATCAATCTTTTTTCTATCTTCTAATATTTATGGGCAAAACCCATAATTAGCCCCCTGAACTTTTATCCAACATTTCAATAGCCCACCGAAATTTTATTTTCACCCATTAGCTCACCGAACTCTTAAAAATCGTGTAACCAGCCCATTTACGTAACGCCGTTACGCGCGTGTAACGAACGAAACGGTAAGTGAGATTGTTTAGGTTTTTTTCAGTGCCACATAGACTTTTTTAAACACATGGAAACCAACTCATTCCACTTTTTTGAACACGTGGAAGCCAACTGCCTTCCACTTTCCCCATTGCAACCCTAACACAATTCTACTTGATTTATAGGTGAAATTGCTGGACTGTTCATATTCTTCCCCAAATGCTGGTGGGCTTGGAAGCAGCTATCCTTTGAAGAAAGCATAATAGCTCACCGGTCTAGCTCCATGGCACCGAAAATGTATCAGGGCTCAACAGAAAGCATTCAACCAACACATCTCTCCGGTTCAAGTTTTCAATTCAACCTTCTCAAACAGTAGACCGGCATCAGATTCCCATAAGTTTTTCCAATCTTCTGTCGTTTCACCAGCCCTGTTTGCCGCTGGGAGCGGGGGAATGGGAAGAAGAACATCATAGGATCTACTTTAACAACAAAATACTTTGCTCAACCCAAAAGGGATTCTCCCATAGGATTCTAAACAAGAACCTCAACTAAAATTCTGCTTTTACAAATTCGAGCACAGCTCATCACCTTAATTATTTATAGTGTGAATCAAACTCATCATTGCGAGTGTGAATCGTTGTCATTAAGCTTCAATTTTTTAGGCACTGTTATAGTGTGAATGGTTGTCATTAATCGAACTCATCACTGCTAAGGTAATTGTTTCTCTTCTTTAGTAACTATTATTTAATGTTTGGTCGTGTGTATCTTAGAACCCATCTAGGGTTTTTCTTGTTACAAATTTATAATGTTTTGTTAATGTTTAATGTTTATGTATTGGAATTTCAGTTTTGAAATAAATAATCCAATGGTTTTCATTTGGCTTGTTGATTAGTTAGCATGCCATGCGTAAATACTTATTGGGTCGTGGGTAGCGAAATGAGATTTATATGCATTACAAGAAATCCATTACTTTCATCATTGAGTATTGCTTTGAAATTTACCAATTAATTATTATATTATTGAATTGAAAATTGATGTTGTGGTCCTCACTGTCGGATGTAGTTTCTGAATAATCAATTGAGAATTCTGTCTTTTGCTCAGTTTGTGCTTGTCCTTATGTAGTCGTGGTCCCAATTTGCAGGGAAAATGGGTGACAAGTTTGTCAAGTTGATTATTCACCATGGAGGTAGTTTTCATGACTATAGAGGGAAAAGAGAGTATGTGGGTGGACACGTTGACGTTGTTGAGGATAAATTTGACTCTGACCACTTTTCGTATGTGAATGTGCAAGCCTATATAAAAGAGATTGGGTATGCTAGTGTGGGAGCTGTATGGGTTAATCATAAACATGTAGGGGATTTTTGCCTAGTTGTGGATGACTTGATTTTGTGTTCAATTGCTGAGAAAATAGAGAGTGGTGATAAGCTGGACTTTTACGTTGTAGGAGGGATTAAATTATTTCCATATATGAGTTCTCAAGTTTCAGAGAACAGACTTAACCAACCTATTGAGAATAATGTTATTGAAGAAAACTATAATGAATTTTACTTAAGTGAAGAAGAGGACGAGGAGTTAGTTGCAGCAAGAGAAAAAGTGAAGAAGAAAATTGAGCAGGCTGGTATTAGAGAAAAATCACAGAAAAAAATATGCCAGAAGAAACTGATGACTTGCCTGAACTTTTTCTTGAAGCAGATGATGTTAGTTTTATAGAGGATGATTTAGAAGATTCTGAAGAGGATGAAGAACAAGAGGCAAGAGATGAAGATGAGGTTGGTTCTATTGTTAGTGATGATGATGAAGACAACATTGGTTTGAGTGGAAATGATCAAACAATTAAATATGATCCTACCAGTACAGTCCATATATTTTGCATTGACATGGGCTTTGAGAATGTGACACAAGTGAGGCAAGCTATTTCTAAGTATGCAATTGTTAAAGGTGTTGGACTTCGTTATTACTCAAACGACAAGGACCGTATAAGAGTGCATTGTTTGGTCGGTTATCCTTGGAAGCTATATGTAAGTATGGAGAGAAACAACAACACAATGATGGTGAAAACGTACACACCAAATCACAAGTGTTACAGGGTGCAAAATAATCCAATGGCTACTTCAAACAACTTGGCTTTCTTGCTGAAAAAAAGATTGCACAACAACCTGGGATAATAGTAAAAGGCATAAAAGATTTTTGCAAGTCTGAATATAAGCTAAATGTCGGGTGGAGTATTTTCCAGAGGGTAAGAAAGAAAGTTCTCAAAGACATTGTAGGAGACTATATTGAACAATATGGGGACTTGCATGATTACTCCCATGAGATTTTGAGAACAAATCCCGGTTCAACTTGTGTGGTTGAAACCAGCAGAGAAGAAAGTACAATAGGGGAATTCTTACGTTTCTATGTCTGTTTTAAGGCATGTAAAGAAGGTTTTATAAATGGGTGTAGGAAGTTAATTGGTGTAGATGGCTGTTTCTTAAAAAGGTTATGTGAGGGTCAATTGTTGTGTGCCATAGGAAGGGATGGAAACAATCAAATGTTTCTAATTGCTTGGGCTGTGGTTCGAATAGAGAATGCTTATAATTGGGGCTGGTTTCTAAGGTTGTTGAAGTATGACTTGCCTTTAGGAGATGGGGAAGGATACACTATCATGAGCGACATGCAAAAGGTAAATGTTTCAAGCTTAATAACCGTAACTGATTTGGTATGTAAATTCTGTTTTGATAATATTCTATTTTGATATAGGGTCTTGACAAGGCATTAAGAGAAGAGTTACCAGCTGTTTATCATAGGATGTGTGCAAGACACATCTATGCAGCTTGGGCAAAGAGATGGAAGGGAGCGGAACGAAAAACGTATTTTTGGAAGTGCGCAAAGTCAAGCAATGAGAATCAGTTGCAGAGGAATATGGACAAACTTGCAACTATGGGTAAAGATATTGTTCAAGACATGATTGAATATCCAATTCACCAATGGGTAAGAGCTTTCTTTCCAGAGATGACTAAATGTGATATGGTTGATAACAACATCTCTGAAACATTTAATGGGTGGATATTATATGCTCGGTATCTTCCTATTATTACTATGTTAGATGAGATACGTAGGATGGTAATGACTAGGATAACTCGTAGGCGAGAGTTTTCCAAAACATGGATATGTGATATTTCGCCAATGGCAATGAAGAGGGTTGAAAGGAACAAATCAAAATCGTTTGATTGGCAAATGGTATTCAGTGGAGAAGATGGATACGAAATTTTGAGTGTGAAAAATATTCAAGTTAGACATGTTGTTTCTTTACTGAGACAGACTTGTACATGCCGAGAATGGCAATTGAGTGGCATACCATGTAGGCATGCTATTTGTGCCATTTATGCTGCCCACAAACATCCTGAACAATTTGTCTCAAATTGGTACCATAAATACACATTCCTTAAGGCCTATAACTATTTTATGTACCCAATGCAAGGCAAAGAGGGATGGCAGAAAATGAATAAAGGGTTGATTTTACCTCCTCCTTACAAAGCTAAAGTTGGTAGGCCTAAGTTAAATCGTCGTAAAGACAATGATGAACTAAAAAAAGTTGGGAAGGCATCACGAGTTGGGAGGAAGATGACATGCTCCTTGTGCAACCAACAAGGCCACAACAAGACATCATGCCCAACAAGACCAAGAGGATTTCAGGTACTTCAATTTTAAAATTGCTTAACCTAGCTTTGGATATTAAAATTTATTTATTTGCTATATTTGTGCATAAACAGACCATCAATGTAAGGAGAAGTTCATGGATGGTGCAAGGAGACAGGGCTGTGAGCATGAGCATGCAAAATGCGAATGCTTTCTTGCAAAGGCAGCAAGATGGGAGTCAAACTAATACACAAGCAAGTTCTACTCAAAATCCAACACCAACACTCTCTTCCAGCATTGCTAGTGGATCAAGAAGCATTCTAGAACATAAATACAAAGGATTGCAATGGAACGGTTTTGATGCAGTCACTGGAAGGCAGCTTCAAGAAATTCGAGACAAGAAGAGGACGCGTAAAGACTGATGGATAACATATTAGTTCAGATCACTTTGATGTTAGTAAGATATTTTAGATCATTTTGGACAAAACTCAAATATTTCATTTTGGATGATACTTTAATATTCTACTTTTTGCTTGAATTTGACTTCAGTGATAATATTATCAAAGCAGAATTTTAACTCAAATATATAATATTATCGTTAATCGTTTGATTCCTTGACCGCTTTTTGTTGTCTCTACTCTGCTTTAGAGCATATGGTCCTGTTGATTCTTGGTTTCAATCAAAAAGCACAAAGAAAAAAGTTTATAACAAAAAAAATCTAAAAACACATTGCATTCGAGACATGATTGTATTGATGATGGTTTATGTAGTTATAAAGAATTTTTAACATCATTTTTTAGAGTTATGTAGGCTTATAGGTAAAATACTGAAGTTCAGTGGGCTAATGGGATATATTATAAAAGTTCAGTGGGTCAAATATGTGTTCAGTTATATTTGCACTGTTGGCTGACACATCATCAACTTCAAACGGAAAAATCTGACGTGGACGGTAAACGGAACGGCGTTACGTAAATGGGCTGGTTACACGATTTTTAAGAGTTCAATGGGCTAATGGGTGAAAATAAAAGTTCGGTGGGCTATTGAAATGTTGGAGAAAAGTTCAGGGGGCTAATTATGGGTTCTGCCAATATTTATGTATTCTCCAAGTAAAATGGATTCATTTTTAAACCAGTACAAACTCAAAAAACGAAGATGATTGTTTTGGCATTTTCGTTAATCAATACATGAAATAATTGAAGATTGAAGTAATTGGCCAACAACAACATCAAGATTTTCAAGATTCCTTTTCAATCTTTTAAAAAGTCTCAATTAGTTGGCTTAAAGTCTCAATTAGTGGACTTTACTTTCAAGATTCCCTATCATTTCAATCCTTAAAGTCTCAATGTGCTGGCTTTACTTTAATTATTGTGCGTAATAATTGACTACTATTTTTATTTTCTTTTAAAATCTGTTGTTTATGTCCGTAGTCTTGGAGTTCATTCTCCATTTTATATATGTGTGTGTTTTTGCCTCTGAAAGACAGAGCTTGTTTATGTAATGTGCAATATTAATAAAAATAAAATTGTGTTTTCTATTATATTTTCTCGAAAGCTTTTAATTTTAATCTTCAAAGCACACATGCACACATATATTATTACTCAGAACGCTTAGTCCCAAAGGTCCTGCTCAACATTTTGGTATCAGCGTCACGTGTAACAACAGTAAGTATTGTTTATCTTCTTCCTCAAGTTTTCAAAGTTTACTTCTTTTATTTTATTTGGTTTAGCCCGGTAATCCGCTTGGTCAACCCGTCATTGTCGTGTCTGGTTTAAGGGTGGTCCCAGAATAAGAGAAAAATCATTTGTATACTGTGAGTATTAAGAAAAACAATATGAGTCTGTTATCTAGACCAAGATACAATAGGCCTAGATCCGAAGACGAAGTATCCGAAGCCTCTTCTTCTCAATCTTTTGCTGATATTCTCAATGATTTAAATATTCTCCATAGCCAAGAAATCCATAACATTAAGAACCAATAGCCAGAATAGAAAATTAATTACAAAACTAGTCAATACCCTTGACAAAGGATTTTTCTCTTATTTTGGGACCACCCTTAAACCATACACGACAATGACGGGCTGACCAAGTGGATTACCGGACTAAACCAAACAAAATAAAAGAAGTAAAGTTTGAAAACTTGAGGAAGAAGATAAACAGTATGAGTTTGTTATCTAGATTAAGATCCAATAGGTCTAGATCCGAAGATGAAGTATCTGAAGCCTCTTCTTCTCAATCATTTGCTGATATTCTCAATGATTCAGATATTCTCAATAGCCAAGAAATCCATAACAATCAAGAACCAATAGCCAGAATAGAAAATCAATTACAAAACTGGTCAATACCCTTAGCCAATTTCGATACAATATATAAAAATGGACTTTTTTTTCTTTTGTTCAAGATCAACAAACAATACCTTTGAATCAAGAAACATATACCATATCTTTGTTTTCTCAATCAGCCATATCTCATCACAGAATGAATAATTTCAATTACCTACATATATGAATGGTGCAAATAGCAGCTAAACCTTTATTTAAATTAGGTTTAGATATTCCAATATTATTTGCATTAAGAGATGCCAGATTTATCAATTTTAATGACTCATTACCTGCATTAGTTGAATCAAATTTAGCTAATGGCCCTGTTTATTCAAATTGTTATCCAAACTTTACAATATCTTTACATGATCCTCATATCATGCATGCTCAATGTTCAATAAAAAAATTTACATGTTTTAGAAAATGTTAAATCAATAGCTATTATTTATCGTGTTTACTATAAAGTAATGGGAAGTCAAATTAATCCTAAGGCTATGAGATCTAGCTCTAGAAATGAATCAATATTACTTGAAGTAAATCCTTTAAGATCAAATACTATAACTTCTAAAAGACTAAAGTGGAATGAAATAACTCAAGGAAGTACTTGGTGTTAGGGTTGGTGCTCAGAGTGCCAATCCGGATCGTATTTATGTCTGATTCATAAATACGAGCAATTATATTTTCCATAATATTACTAATTTATCAGTAGCACCATTGTCTTTTATATGTTATTCAATCTAATTGAGATTAGATATCTGATTACAATTAAATCGAAACTGAATCTGGTTCAGTGATACGTGTATATTAGACAAAGACCCTATGAATTACAGTATAGTAAACGTAGTTTGTAATTGACATTGGGAAGCGCATTATTAGTTGTATATCCTTAAATAAAGTTCTTGGTCAAGATTTACTAACACTGGTCGGTTAGTAAAATTCGTTGAGACCTGTACATGTCGTATATCGTGACTTGGTCCGATGGTTTATCCTAGTGAACCATGAGTCTCGGGAGACTCGTATAGACATGTAGGTATTTATTTGATAAGACACTGAATGACTCACCGAAGGTTTCCTAATACATGGTACACCAACGTCAATAGGAACCTTCTCGAGTTGAGCGAGCATATTGGTCATTCGACTTGAGATACCACTGTGGATATATGAATTATCCTCCACACTTTGATGACAGTCACGTCAATTATCTAGTCATGATCAGACCTCCGCATGTTCGTTGGGTGTGGACTGATGCTGATGATATCCTGTTCGTATCAAGATAGGATACATTAGTCCTATGTACAGGGCATATACATCCAGCATGTGTTTACGATCTAGTAAATCCATGGCTGTGGTATAACTTCAGAAATCAGTTCTGAGTGTTATTTAGAGATCGTAAATTGAAAGTTGACTGTTTCCTAATACATGGTACACCAACGTCAATAGGAACCTTCTCGAGTTGAGCGAGCATATTGGTCATTCGACTTGAGATACCACTGTGGATATATGAATTATCCTCCACACTTTGATGACAGTCACGTCAATTATCTAGTCATGATCAGACCTCCGCATGTTCGTTGGGTGTGGACTGATGCTGATGATATCCTGTTCGTATCAAGATAGGATACATTAGTCCTATGTACAGGGCATATACATCCAGCATGTGTTTACGATCTAGTAAATCCATGGCTGTGGTATAACTTCAGAAATCAGTTCTGAGTGTTATTTAGAGATCGTAAATTGAAAGTTGACTGTATTATACTGAACGGATTTGACGTTCTTATCTATATCCCAGGTATAATATGGATCGCCTGTGACGGAGGGATTATACGTATGCTATGACCTCGACCTGTATAGTTTAACGAGATTATCTGTGGTCGTTATATTCTATGAGTGGGTGGATTATGGACATGAAGTTGGATTTTATGACGGATAAACCTAAACTTAGAGAGTCCCACAATATGAAGTGTACTCGTTGAGCACTTGGGCAACTCGATATGAATAATACGGAATACTTCACCGGATTAAATGAGTTAATTCGGATCGTTTAATCGTTTAAACGATAACACATGCAATTAGGAGATTTTGTCTACTAATAATTACTATGTATTTGTATTTGATACATAATACGATTAGATACATATTAATTATTTGTCAAATGAGATTTTGACACATGCCATAAATATATATGTGGAGGCTGATTTCGGTCGAGGTCCATAATCGAGTATGTGAGTTGAGGGGCACGAGCGAACCTGTAAAATAAGAATATAGTGAAAGAGGAGGTTACTGCCCATTGGTGTGGTGGAAGCCGTAGGCACTCCGACGCTCAAGTTAGCCTAAATATGAATAAGTTCAAGGCGAAATGATTAAGCTCTTTAGGATACCTCAACCACTGATTGTTTACCGTGAGGGCGGTGTATATGAATAGAGTCTTGGAGATAGGGGCAGTATCCAGAAGATCCCCTCTATTGTTTTTCTGTCTTATCTTATAGGTTCTCTGATATGTGATCCATCTTCTTCCCGTTTGGAGTCGTTGTCAATGATGGTTTAATTCAGGTGATTTATGTCTGATAACTGACGATCATGTCTATATCCTGAAACTGTCGACTTTATGGTGAAGTCCAAGAATTCTGATTCTCTCTTGATTTTTGTAACTGGTGTCCATTGGTTCTCTTCATGTTAACGAGTTTGGGCCCATGAGGCGGTCCGTGAAGCTTCCTTGTATGACATTTTGCTTATAGGCTGGATCTGCTAATGGGCTCCATGTTGGGTTTCTATAAGGTGTCTCAAGATCATATAAGCATGAAATAAGAATGAATAAATGGAGAAGTATGGCGGAATCATACTTACAACGATCGGTTTGTGGATCCGTTGAGCAACAAAAATTCCTCCTCCAAGATCTACAAGATTCGGCCAAGGTGAAGAGTGAAGCTCCAAGCTTTGTTCTTTGAATCCAAGCTCCTTGAGTTGGTTTCCCTATCACTTCTTTGTGATTCATTGAAGGTGCTAGCCTTATGTGATTATTTACTTCAAATTATCACACACTTTCTTCACAAATTTTGGCAAAAAAAAAGAAGAAAATGGAGAGCTATGAAACTGCTTCAGGTTTCGGCCAAGGTGAGGAGGAGAGAAGTTGATGTTTTTGATTTCAAAATCAATTTATATTTGTGTCAAAATAATTTTCAAACATATACCAAACCCTTGGTTGGTATATGACACAAATTCAACACCATACTTTGCCTTTGAGTGTTGTACACTCCATCACCAAAACCCATCACATAAAAGTGAATTAAGTGACAAATGATGTGATGGTTGATGTGACATGTGGGTCCCACTTGATTCCGAATGCGAGTGGGCCCGCAAACACTCCCGGGCTCGGGTTCGATAATTCCGAATTAGTGAACTTCCATCGCGACGTTATTTAAATCGAATTTAATTAAATAATTATGCCTAGCAAAATTAATATTCACGTCGCTAACGAATTAATTCTAAATTAACTCGTTTGCCCGAATTAAAATCTAATTTTAATTCCGCGTTGAAATTGAATTTCGTTTAATATATCGAATATATTATTGTGACGATTAATTCCAAATTAATATTTCTCTCTCTTCAAATAGTACTTTATCCAAGATAAAGTCTCTCCGCAATTAATCCCAGATTAATTAAGTTCGAATCATACGTCATTGGTGAATCTTCGGGAAGCGACCCAAGAGATCTCTGGATATGTTGGCAGTAAATCCGGTTGTCGGACTATCCGAACACGTACGTACCAAGTACTACGTTTTTACCGATTTACGAGACAAGGTTGGCTTCTAGTAAAGCGCCATGTCTACCCAATTCTCCAGAAATATTCTTACTGGAATATACGATCTTTATCAGGCGTAGTATACCGTAGTATAGTGTATAGCGATCCAGTATCGGATGTCACGTGCAAGGCCTGTGGCTGGAATAGTGTCTGCCCCGTATGAAGCACATATCGGATATCGAGCAACTAGTCTCTTTGAATCGGATAATCATGACCTTGTCATATTATCCCGATGGTTGCAACACAATAGAGAACCAGTTCTGAATCCCTGCGTGATCATCATCTCCATATGTCTGAAGTGATACTTCTGTCTTGACATCACATCCAATACACTACGATTCTCAATAAACCTAGCAGAGGCGTACACAGAACATGTTAAATCTCTGGACGACCAAAACCAAAGTTTTCCGATTGTCGTAAGTATTAGCGATGCAAATCTCAGGTTAAGACCAAATACACCTACCCTAAAGCGGACTCCCATAGACACATATACATACTACCAATGGGATTTTACGGGGTCTATCTAGAGCGAAGCTGTTTTCCGTACCATCGGTAAAAAACAACCTCCTATCGCACTTGCATAAGTATCATATACTTAAATATATGAGAACTATGTCGTTATGGCCTCACAACGCGCACAAGTGCAATACTATTCTATTCCGCATTATCGATGTCCAATATCGATAATACTATGACTAGGGATATTTAATGATTAAACCTTTATGGATTGATACTGTCTCATATCATCTCAATCCGGAACTAATCATATGGACATTTACCATTTATATATATCAAAGTAAATGAATCATAAAACGGTAAAAGGAAATTTCATTATAACATAGTTAATTTTGTACAAAAAACATAATGTCTTTTACAAACAGTGATGCTATGGGTCATAACTGTCCAACAATCTCCCACTTGGCCTATAGTCAGTCACTCAAGCATCTAATACCTGAACTATGTACATGTCGCTCAAACTTTTGCTGAGGAATCGCTTTCGTCAACGGATATGCCATGTTGTCATCTTATGCGACCTTCTCGACCTTCACTTCGCCACGATGTATGATCTCACGTATCAGATGGAAACATCGAAGAACATGCTTGGATCGTTGATGAGATCGCGGTTCCTTAGCCTGCGCTATAGCCCCGTTATTGTCACAATACAATGGAACAGGCTCAGCAGCTAACGGAACTACTCCTAATCCAATTAGGAATTTTCGGATCCAAACTGCTTCCTTTGCTGCTCCAGTGCAGCAATGTACTCCGCTTCAGTCGTTGAATCGACAACAGTATCTTGCTTGGAAGATTTCCAGCTCACTGCTCCGTTATTCAAACAAAATATGTACCCTGATTGCGACTTACAGTTGTCTTTGTCGGTTTGGAAACTTGCATCGGTATACCCAGTTACCTCAAGTTCTCCATCTCCATAGATTAAGAAAGTATCCTTAGTTCGTCTAAGATACTTTAGGATATTCTTAACCGCCATCCAGTGACCTTCACCTGGATCGGCCTGATAGCGACTACACACACTCAAAGCATAGGAGACATCAGGTCGCGTACATATCATGGCATACATGATCGAACCGACTGCCGAGGTGAACGGTATCCGATTCATGTTGTCTCTCTCATCTTGAGTTTTAGGACACATGTCCTTAGATAGATAGACACCATGTGACATTGGCAACAGTCCTCTCTTGGACTGATCCATGTTGAATCTCTTCAACACTTTATCAATATATGTACTCTGGGAGAGTCCAAGCAGCTTTCTAGAAATATCCCGGTAGATCTTTATTCCCATAATAAAGGCTGCTTCTCCCAGATCTTTCATGGAGAATTTCAATGAAAGCCAAGCTTTCACTGACGTTAACATGGGAATGTCATTGCCTATTAGCAATACATCGTCAACATAAAGGACAATAAAATTCAGTGCTCTCCCACTAACCTTCTTGTATACACAAGGATCATTTTCGTTTTGAATGAAATCATATTCTTTTATGATCTCATCAAAACGTTGGTTCCATGACCACGATGCTTGCTTCAGTCTATAAATGGACCGATTTAACTTACAAACCTTGTTTGCAAGTATGGGCACGATAAAACCGTCAGGCTGTTGCATATAAACATCCTCCAAAAGGTTTCCGTTAAGGAAAATGGTTTTAACGTCCATCTGCCATATCTTGTAATCAAAATATGCAGCAATTGCAAGCATTATTCGAATGGATTTAATCATGGCAACGGGCGAGAAAGTTTCGTCGTTGATGATACCCATTCGCTACAAGCCTAGCTTTGTACGTTTGTACATTGTCATCCATGTCAGTCTTCTTCTTGAAGACCCATTTGCATCCAATAGGTTTTACGCCTTCTGGTGCATCAACCATTGTCCAAACTTGGTTGGTGTACATGGAATCCATTTCGGACTTTATGGCTTCTTGCCATAAAGCGGAATCGATATCTTCTATCGCTTCCTCATACGTAGCCAGTTCGTTATCCTCTATGAGATTAATATCTACATGAGGTGAGATCAGGAACCCATACCTCTCAGGTTGTTTCCTAACTCTCTCCGACCTACGCGGTCTTTGTGTAATAGAAGATTGTGGTACAATCTCATCCCGGATGGACTGTTCTTGTTCCGTTGAGGATTCTATGCCAGGAACAGTATCACTATGATTTTCATCAAGTTCTACTTTCCTCCCACTAACCACTGCATTTAGGAATTCCTTCTCAAGGAAAACCGCATATAGAGCAACAAATACTTTGTTCTCTCATGGGTGATAGAAGTAATATCCTTTGGTTTCCCTATGATATCCTACGAAAAGGCATTTATCCGATTTGGGTTCAAGTTTGGTACCTTCCAAACGCTTGACGTAAGCCGAGCATCCCCAAATCTTCAGGAATGAGAAACCCAGTTTCTTTCCTATCCATATCTCATACGGAGTCTGTTGAACAGACTTTGACGGAACCTTATTCAAAATAAGAATTACACTGTTTAATGCATATCCCCAAAAGGAAATAGGTAGCTCAGTGCGACTCATCATAAACCTTACCATGTCCAACAAAGTACGGTTTCTCCGTTCGGACACATCGTTTAATTGCGGTGTTCCAGGAGGAGTCCACTGTGAAAGAATACCATATTCTTTCAAGTAATCTAGAAACTTATTACTCAAGTATTCGCCACCACGATCCGACCGTAATGTCTTAATACTCTTGCTAGTCTGTTTTTCAACTTCATGTCGAAACTCTTTGAATTTCTCAAAAGTTTCCGACTTGTGTCTCATAAGATACACATAACTATAACGCGATGCATCATCCATAAAGGTTACGAAGTATTCATATCCACCTCTAGCCTGGCTAGACATGGGCCCATAAACGTCACCCTTACCGTTAAAAGGTGATTTAGGCTTTTTGCCTAATAAGCAAGATTCGCAGACGTCATATGAATTTGGATCAAATCCGTCCAAGTACCCACTCTTCGAAAGTGTGGATATGCGAGTCTTGTTTATGTGTTCCAAACGACAGTGCTATATATAAGTTTCATATTTGTTACTCATTTTGAGCCTTTTGTTTGTTATATTATATGTTGGAGATAAATTTATATTCAAAATATAAAGACCATTATTTGCAACAGCAGTGGAAATTTCTACATTATTTTTATATAAATAACACCCAGTGTTTCTAAATACAAAAGTATACCCACATTGGGTTAATATAGATACAGAAATAATATTCCTAGTCAAACTATGTACATAATAACAGTCATTAAGTTCAAGTACATGCCCCGATGGCAGTTCCAAAACAAAAGTGTCCATGGCCAAAACAGCAACAGGTGTCCCGTTTCCAACACGCAGATCAATCTCCTCTGAAGCCAGTTTCCTACTAATCTGCAGATCCTGCACATCAGTACATATATGAGTACCACAACCAGAATCAAAAATCCAATTTTTAAAACTAGAAGTAGCCATGTTTATTTCAATAACAAACATAACCTGAGGCCGGTGCCTTGTCCGCCTTTATATCTTTCTGGAGCACCTTGTACTCGCGGTAGTCACGCTTCCAGTGACCCCGCTTGCCGCACTGGAGGCAAACATCCTGAGATTTATCCATAGGCTTCCCGGAAGCTTTTGACGATTTGACATTGCTTTTTCTTTTATGCTTCTTCTTCTTCACACCTCCAGTTGCCTTGGGCCTAGCCCTCG
The DNA here is from genome assembly GCA_019454045.1 of Zanthoxylum bungeanum. NCBI lineage: Eukaryota > Viridiplantae > Streptophyta > Magnoliopsida > Sapindales > Rutaceae > Zanthoxylum > Zanthoxylum bungeanum. Next base: position 86,370 of record SKCR01039245.1, on the reverse strand, counting down.
GTGTCTGAGATGTCGAAGCAAAGTGTGCCTCGCGCTTGTCCTTCTCAGCTTCATTGAGAGTAGACAATAACTCTCCAAGAGTATCATCAGTGTTCATCAAATTGTAGTTTTTGATGAACTGTCTCAAGGAGTCGGGGAGAGATTGCAAGACCATGTCTATGGTAATCTCAGCCTCAAAGACTATCCTCATAGCAGCTAGCTCATCTATGTCAGTAATCATCTGTGCCACATGGGACTCAACAGACATGCCTTCTGACATGCGTGAACGGAAGAGCTTCTTAACTAACTCATATCTTTGTGACCTATTGTTAGATCGGTGAAGATCTTACAACCTCGCCAACATGTTATAAGGATCCAAGTCCCTGTTTTGTCGACGGAAATGCTGAGTCATGGAAGCAAGCATAATGGACTGAGCAGTATCACAATCATCGTTGTGAGTCTTCCAAAGCTCCAGCTCAAGTGTCTGATCAGGTGTCGGTTTAGGCCCAAGAGGTGTCTGTATGGTGTACAACAGCCTATCGGCTCCAAGGACTATCCTTAGATTCATCTCCCAATCTGCAAAGTTCGTGCCCTTAAAGACATTCTCACCCATGATAATGCCTCGGACATTTCCCTTTTCAGTCATCTTGACTACGATAGTCTAACTATCTAGTCAACGATATTTTGGGTACAGTCTAACTGTTACAAGAAAAATAACATTGTATTAGTCCGACTAATAAAATAATTTTAACGAAATGATTTGAAAGCGCGTAAAGCTAAGTATCTGAATGAAATTGCAAATTCAATACTAGCCTCCCACTTCTTTTCGGCGAGCCTCTAACCCTCTGTCGAGTACTCGGGAAACCCAGTTTCCTAGTGGGCTAGGATCCCGTTAAATAACACACAACCTTGACTTTGGCCAATAAGCTGTATGATATTTAACTAGGTAGATCTCGAAGATCAATTGGATCTCATCCAATTCCTAGATCCGGTAGGTGGACATCCAAGTCCGAAACATATATACAATACATATGCCAATGTATCTAATACAATTTCCTAAAATTTTCCTCTGAATTAACTAAGTCTTGGCTTTGGCACAACAAGCTTTGTTGACGGCTGATTTTGGTCTCAGGGCAATATGGGAATATTACCCCAGGATAATCCTCTCTCAATAGTGAATTTGTTTGGTTATGTGGGAACCAAAAGCAAACTTAGCAAAAGACAGATAAATACGCCAATCGATAAAGAGATTTAACGTGGTTCGGCGGATTAGATCCAACCTACGTCCACGGACACAAACCGAATAGTACTTTTATTACTGAGATATGCTTCTCTGATGTCTACAAGTCTCTCAACAATGATCTTGATGATCCTGAGATTGACTCTGATTTTCGATGCCCTGATACACACACTCTACCCTCATATTTATAATAGTGAAGAAAGCAGACTCCTTTTGTTACAAAGATTTCTAGTTGAAACAGTTCCATTTTCCCATAAGGATTCCTAATCAAAACTATCTTTACTTTTTTTATCCTATTAGGATGTTGGCTTATCAATTTTACCCCCATGGAAGTAGGATAAATAAATATCTTATCCTGTAGGAATATGATTTCTTATCTTCTGGAGCACGTCTCGCCGGGTGGTCGGTCTTCATGAGGTCGGGTCATGATGGTTCTTTAGATCGGGAATGCTGCCACCAATCTGATAATGCCCGGTCATCCGAGCTTTAAGTGGTCGGCTACCGATAAAAGTGCTCGGTCTCTTACTGTTTATAATACTCATGTGCTCGGGTCGGCATTAATGATTTCGATCAGGAAAGGAATTACCCTCTTACCCATACCGTACTGTTTAGATATTATAGTGCTTAAAAAACACCATCAACAAGCTTAATGATTCCAGTTAAGCGGGACCCATTGATGTGGAAAGTTTCGTAATCAATGTCGATGGACAAGAAGTGATCTTGACTTTGGCCAACAAATCACGACTTGGACAGGATACCGATATGGAACAAAACTCTCATGATTCAAACACATCCGCAATTGACAAAGGCCTTGACTTTGGCCAACAAACCAATACCAATTTTCAATCTTGAGTAAGAATCACTCAACGGAAGGAAAACTCGCTTAATATTATTTTGAGGATTTTTCACATAAATTGGCAACCAATTTATTATCTTTGTTAAGGTCTCATTATACACCCTTAAGCATGCTTCTAAAACATAATAAGGCGCGGAAAGTAAATTAATAACGATATGCGGATGGATATTTAAACATATTGTTCCTAGAACAAATCGCTCTCTTTCCTCTCCCCGACTAATACTATTCTACTTCTACCCAATTACATAATACAATAATAGAAACCTCATTGCAATGAGGGGAATTAGGTGAGAAGAGAATACAAAGAGATAATAAGAGACAAGGCTGGACACGCAGATCCAATTTATAAATTCCAAATTTACAATAATTTCCAAAATTACACTTTCCCTTCTAATATTCATCCGATATATGCTATTCATTCAACACATCCACATATATTCATTCAAGGCATGTTATACAATCAATCTAATCCAATTAATTAGTCTTTAATTATGTGACCATTCAATGTTCAAACAACGATTTGATTTTGCGCGAGTCCAACTCGTTTGAGAAGAAGTACTCAAAGTACGAATTCATGAATTATATCGAACTACTCGTTAAATCTAATTTAAGTCGTATTCAATACTAATTCTTTTATTTAATTTCAAATTAAATATTTACACTTTTAATGCGCTTTAACGACTTAGATTCCAAATCTAATCATATCGGGTCTCAAAGCCCAACTAACATCCAATGTTCGTTTAATTAAAGTTCGATGGGCTTTCAATTGATTTTAAAAGGCATGGGCTTTGGTCAATGTGGGTCAAACCCAATTACCAATCCCAGATCACCCTCATTTGCCATAAAACCAATATCAAGCCCATAAGGTCCAATTAAACTTTTAAAGCCCATTTATTACATTTGGACTTAATGGAATGATTTAGGCCCAATTTGGATCCAATCCAATTGGCCTAAACCAATTTGGCCCAACCAAGCCCATTATGCCCAAATATAATAATTTCAAGCCTAATTCAAAATTAAGCCCATTAACCAAATTTAAAAATTCTAAATTTTATAATTTAATTATTTAAAGTGTAATACATTAATTAATTAACTAAATCAATATTTCCAAAATACAATTTAACCAATTAATTATGTATCTAATAATTCAATTATTGTCCAACAATTTTTGAATCAAAATCAAGTCCGATTCATGCCTTATGGTTCTCGGCCAAGGTAGTGAAACTTGTCCGATTTCGTTTTTCAATCCAATCGAATTTACAAATCGACATTTCCATTCGTCTCAACTCATCCAATGATCATTAAAACAAAAAATACCAAGAACCTAGGGTACATATCAAATTCGGCCAAGCCAAGGGGGTTCCAAATTTTGATCCAATCACAATTTGTTGAAATTGATCCAATCACATCTCATTTTATCAACATATAAGCATACTCAGCCATCCAATTCAATCAAAACATGCTCAAATTGATTTTCCCCAAATTTTACCCTAATAAATTTCATGCTCATTTAAGTTCAATGATACCATTGTTGGGTTTCTATAAGGTGTCCCAGATCATATAAGAATGAATAAACGGAGAAGTATGGCGGAATCATACTTACAACGGTCGGTTTGTGGATCCATTGAGCAACAAAAATTCCTCCTCCAAGATCTACAAGATTCGGCCAAGGTGAAGAGTGAAGCTCCAAGTTTTATTCTTTGAATCCAAGCTCCTTGAGTTGGTTTCCCTATCACCTCTTTGTGATTCCTTGAAGGTGCTAGCCTTATGTGATTATTTACTTCAAATTATCACACACTTTCTTCACAAATTTTAGCCAAAAAAAAGAAGAAAATTGAGAGCTGTGAAACTGTTTCAGGTTTCGGCCAAGGTGGAGGAGAGAAGATGATGTTTTTGATTTCAAAATCAATTTATATTTGTGTCAAAATAATTTTCAAACATATACCAAACCCTTGGTTGGTAGTTGACACAAATCCAAGACCATACTTTACCTTTGAGTGTTGTACACTCCATCACCAAAACCCATCACATAAAAGTGAATTAAGTGATAAGTGATGTGATGGTTGATGTGACATGTGGGCCCCACTTGATTCCGAATGCGAGTGGGCCCGCAAACACTCCCGGGCTCGGGTTCGATAATTCCGAATTAGCGAACTTCAATCGCGACGTTATTTAAATCGAATTTAATTAAATAATTATGCCTAGCAAGATTACTATTCACGTCGCTAACGAATTAATTCTAAATTAACTCGTTTGCCCGAATTAAAATCTAATTTTAATTCCGCGTTGAAATCGAATTTCGTTTAATATATCGAATATATTATTGTGACGATTAATTCCAAATTAATCTTTCTCTCTCTTCAAATAGTACTTTATCCAAGATAAAGTCTCTCCGCAATTAATCCCAGATTAATTAAGTTCGAATCATACGTCATTGGTGAATCTTCGGGAAGCGACCCAAGAGATCCCTGGATATGTTGGCAGTAAATCCGGTTGTCGGACTATCCGAACACGTACGTACCAAGTACTACGTTTTTTCCGATTTACGAGACAAGATTCGCTTCTAGCAAAGCGACATGTCTACCCAATTCTCCAGAAATATTCTTACTGGAATATACGATCTTTATCAGGCGTAGTATACCATAGTATAGTGTATAGCGATCCAGTATCGGATGTCACATGCAAGGCCTGGGGCTGGAATAGTGTCTGTCCCGTACGAAACACATATCGGATATCGAGCAACTAGTCTATTTGAATCGGATAATCATGACCTTGTCATATTATCCTGATGGTTGCAACATAATAGAGAATCAGTTCTGAATCTCCGCGTGATCATCATCTCCATATGTCTGAAGTGATACTTCCGTCTTGACATCACATCCAATACACTACGATTCTCAATAAACCCAGCAGAGGCGTACACAGAACCTGTTAAAGCCCTGGACGACCAAAACCAAAGTTTACCGATTGTCGTAAGTATTAGCGATGCAAGTCTCAGGTTAAGACCAAATACACATACCCTAAAGCGGACTCCCATAGACACATATACATACTACCAATGGGATTCCGCGGGGTCTATCCAGAGCGAAGTTGTTTTCCGTACCATCGATAAAACACAACCTCCTATCTCACTTGCATAAGTATCATATACTTAAATATATGAGAACTATGCCGTTATGCCCTCACAACGCGCATAAGTGCAATACTAGTCTATTCCGCATTATCGATGTCCAATCTCGATAATACTATGACTAGAGATATTTAATGATTAAACTTTTATGGATTGACACTGTCTCATATCATCTCAATCCGGAACTAATCATATGGACATTTACCATTTATATATATCAAAGTAAATGAATCATAAAACGGTAAAAGGAAATTTCATTATAACATAGTTAATTTTGTACCAAAAAACACAATGTCTTTTACAAACAGTGACGCTATGGGTCATAACTGTCCAACACTCCAGGTTTTAAGGGTTGGTCTTGGGGTGAATATCGATTTTACCCATGGACTCAAATTTGGCCCGTACAGTTTGTCCCCTACTCTCTAAGTCTGTGAGCCTTAGACTTGGAGAGTACCTTTGTGTATGTCGAATGAATCAGAATATGAATAGCTATTATATTGATCTTGGCAGTGGTCCAGAGCTAATCCACATGACGTTCCATCATACAGTCTGGGGGAGGAAGAATTCAGGTATTCTTTTGCATTCGACAATAGCCAGGAGATGTCTCTGGCTTTGATCGAAATTTTCGAAGGCTTATGGGAGTTAATCCTGATCGACATGTCGTATAGAGCGAGGGGAGCTCACATTTTTAACTGTCAACCACGTGAGCCTATGGGGGAATGTCCTATGCCTATTGAACCATACAATGGTTTAGGGGAAATCTCACTCGGCATGTTGTACGGACAGAAGAAGTTCAGGTATCTTAGTCGACATATCGTATGAAGGGAGAGAATACCGTAATTCTTATTTGATTCGACATGGGTCATCTGGGGGATGTCCCCGGTCAACTGAACCAGATGGTGTTTCTAGAGTGATCTCACTCGACTTGTCGTATGAGGCGAGTGAATACCTTAACTCTTATTTGACTCGACATAAGTCATCAGGGGGATGTCCCCAGTCGAATGAACCAGATGGTGGTTCTGGAGTAATCTCACTCGACATTTCGTATGAGGTGAGTGGATATCATAAATTTAATTTGACTCGACATGTGTCATCAGGGGGATGTCCACGGCCGACTAAATCGGATGGTGGTTCGGGATTAATCACACTCAACTTGTCGTATTAGGCGAGTGGATATCATAACTTTTATTTGACTCGACATGAGTCATCAGGGGGATGTCCCCGGTCGACTGAACTAGATGGTGGTTCTGGAGTGATCACACTCGACTTGTCGTATGAGGCGAGTGAATTCCAGAAATTTTATTTGACTCAACATGAGTCATCAGGGGGATGTCCCCGGTCGATTTAACTAGATGGTTGTTCAAGAGTAATCTCACTCAACATGTCATATGAGGCGAGTGGATATCATAAATTTTATTTGACTCGACATGAGTGATCAGGGGGATGTCCCCGGTCGACTGAACCAGATGGTGGTTCAGGAGTAATCTCACTCGACTTTTCGTATGAGGCGAGTGAATATCATAAATTTTATTTAACTCGACAAGAGTCATCATGGGGATATCCCCGGTCGACTGAACCAGATGGTGGTTCAGGAGTATCTCACCCGACTTGTCGTATGAGGCGAGTGAATACCGTAACTTTTATTTGACTCGACATGAGTCATTAGGGGGATGTCCACGATCGAATGAACCAGATGGTGGTTCATGAGTAATCTCACTCGACTTTTCGTATGAGGCGAGTGAATATCACAAATTTTATTTAACTCGACATGAGTCATCAGGGGGATGTCCCCGGTCGACCGAAACGGATGGTGGTTCAGGAGTAATCTCACTCGACTTATCGTATGAGGCGAGTGAATACCAAAATTTTATTTGACTCGACATGAGTCATAGGGGGATGTTCCCGGTCGACTGAACTAGATGGTGGTTCAGGAGTAATCTCACTCGACTTGTCGTATGAGGCGAGTGAATATCATAAATTTTATTTACTCGACATGAGTCATCAAGGGGATGTCTCCGGTCGACTGAACCGGATGGTGGTTTAGGAGTAATCTCACTCGACTTGTCCTATGAAGCGAGTGAATACCATAGCTTTTATTTGACTCGACATGAGTCATCAAGGGGATGTCCCCCGGTCGACTGAACCAGATGGTGGTTTCAAGAGTAATCTCACTCGACTTGTCGTATGAGGTGAGTGAATACCATAGTTTTTATTTGACTCGACATGAGTCATCAGAGGGATGTCCCCGGTCGACTGAATCAGATGGTGGTTCATGAGTAACTTCACTCGACTTATTCGAAACTTAGATTATTACCAAGTTTGTTTCCAGTCATTAACTGTAAACCCTAGCGTGGATTACGATGAGTTTTTCTTTTGGCGGGAAATTTGGCGCCAATTTAGGTAACATGTATAAAAGAGCTTTGGGTACTTCATTTTGCCTCATTCGGAAGTCGAGTAAGGAGGGCTCTCAAGTGTTTCAAGGTATTCTTCGAAAACTTCCTCTTGTTCTTCAATTTCTTTAAACATTCATAGTGTTGAATCAAGCTGTTCTGAGGTAAATTTGGCTGTTTGATCCTTGGGTTTGTGTGACTTGTTTTAAAATTATGTTTGTGGGTTTTGATCTTTAGGAGGTAGGTTACTAGGGAGATTAATTGTTTATATGCTTGTTGTCTGGAAGATGTCGAGCGAAGAATCTTTAGGCAGCTTAGGTGCCAACATCGATAGTTATGTCGAATCGTCAAGTGAGACCAATGAGGAGGTAGAATACAAAGATTGGTCGTACCAGAAGTTGATCGAGGGTGGCGTAGTTACCCTGGCTAGGTTTCCTCAAGAGACCCCTACCGAGGCCATACCACTAAGGTCTTTGCCCGCTGTTGGGGAGCCGAGTGATTTTCCTTGTACGAGTGAACCCACTAACTTACTATCCAAAATTCCTGCTAGTCGAATGACTGAGAGAGTGTGGAGGGAACTCAGCTGTATGTATAGGTTCCTTGATTCTTTGGAACTTCGGGTGTCTTCGTCGAATGAAAGAATCGATTACAAGGTTCCGGGGTGGATGAGATTCTACGTACGTCCATTTTTTGTAGGGTTGAGGTTTCCTATTTCGAGACTGGTCTGGGAGGTTCTGGATCATTTTGAAGTTGCTCATTCCCAGCTGATGCCAAATGCGTGGAGGATTTTATTGTCGCTTGAATGTTTGTCTTTTGAGTTTGGAACACTCTTTGAGATAAATGATGTTTTAGAGACGTACTACCTGAATGAGCATTTGAAGGAGAAAAGAATATATACTTTGATACTCTGTCAGAGAAAGACGCATTTAGTTACTGGATTGCCGACTAATGATAGGGGAAATTGGCAGTCCTATTATTTCTTTGCAAAGGGTGAGGGTATATTTGGATCGACCGGGGCTGGTAGAATCCCATAATTTTGGTGTTTGTCGAGTGAGTAACATTTTTTTATCTCCAATTTATAATCTTTGAGTCTCTAATTTATAATCTTTGATTCATACTTGGGTATTTGAATAACCATGTGCTTGTTGCTGTAGATCCCCTACGAAATAAGTCATTCGCCACGACTGCTCGTACAATCTCCAACACCAAAGCCATTCTATCTCTTTCGGCCGAGGAAAGACATTGTAAGACCATCTTAACGGAAAAGAGATTAAGGGCGACTCCGTTGTGGAAGGAAATTTATCATCGAGAAGAAGGTAAAGTTCTGGCCTCCTGTAACGATGTTTTGCCTGTGATAAATTATAGATGGTCGTGTCAAACGTTATATATAGGGAATAGATATCGAGAACCCCTAAAACCTGAAGAATTTTTATGTGCAGAGGAAATAATGACTGGGCCATTCACAGTAGCCTCACTCGATGAGATGAAGAGTCGGAAGAAGTGGAAGAAAAAGGAACTACAGGCTGAAAAAGAAGTTGCCCCTCAACTAAGGGAAGTTGTTTCTAGTGAGGGTGTTGCAGAGAAAGTGAAGTCGACTAAAATGATTTATGCGAGGAAGAAAATGAAGTTTATCGCTGAAGTGGAAGTGGATTCTGATAACCTAATCTTAAAGGTCCCACGAGAGTCGACTGCAATTTCTGACCCTTCAAGCATTGATTCATTCGTGGAAGGGCTTCTTCTCGAGGGGGATGAAGTGAGGTTAGCACAAATTGGCCCGGCGGAGGCCATGAAGAAAGCCATCGCTTTGAATTTTCAAGTGAGTAGTTTCTTTTTTTTGATCGAATGACGTTCTGACTCGACTTCTTCAGGCACTGGAATGTAGTCTATACATGTGGAAGAATGCGGAATCCAGTCAGAGGAGGATCAGGAGCTGGAGAAAATGTTGTCGGTGGTGAGGAAGGAATCGTCAGATCTGAAGTCCGGGCTGGTCGCTTCTCAAAGGAATGAGAAGGGCTCGAGAAGGAGTTGAAGGAGGTCAATGCTATTTTGAAGATGGAAAAAGAGACGGCCGAGCTTACAATTGATAGCTATAAAACAAGTTTCGAAAATGTGAAAAAGGAAAATGAATCATTGTTAGAGCAAATGAAGGATATCGCCATTGATTCCATGATGAAAAACAGATATGACTTAATGAGGGAATATCTTGCTGGGAAACACGTAGAATTGAAGCCGGAGAAATGAATTAGAGAGTATGAAAGACATGTTGTCGGTATATCTTCGTCGACAGAAGAAGATTATGAAGAAAAAGAGCCGGAAGTTGAGTCGAAGAAGGGCGAGGTCGAGCCAATTGCATTTCATGTAGATGAGTCGGAGGAGGTCGAGAAGCACATAGAGGAGGGAGATGATGTTGAACCAACGGCTGTTCACTCTGAATCTACAATGGCGGTAGAGACTCAATAAGATGTTCCTGCCAGTCTTCCAACAACTGCCGATGAATGAGGAGCCAGTCTATGAATTTTAAGGGTTCGGTATTAGCTTTGAATTTTTGTACAAAGATTAAATCAGGGGTCCGATAGGAAGGTGGAAAGTCGTATTTTGAACAATCACTGTTGTGTATAAGTGTCGAATGATATTTTAATGAACAATCTTTTATTGCAATTAGTCGAATGACTTCTATAAATTTCCTTATTTCATTCTCATAATGACTACTGGAAAAGATAACTGCCAACAAGTAAACAACAAAACATAAGTGTTACCAGATGAATGGTTTAAGATGCACAACGTTCCAACGGTTGCGCACATGAGTCCCCTCCATAGTCTGTAGCTTGTAGGCTCATTTCCCGATAATTTTTGTGATGAGGTAGGGGCATTCCTAATTTGGACCCAACTTCTCATCTCCAATTTCCTTTGTGTTCTGGAATACTCTCCGTAGGACCCAATCTCCAACTTTGAAAGTCACACTTCTGACGTTTTTGTCAAAGTATCTTTCCATCCTCTGTTGATGAGCAACCAGTCGAATGGAAGCTCGGTCCCTAGTCTCATCAATCGTGTCGAGATTGAAATATATTAGCCGTTGATTGTTTTCTTCGTTGAGCCACTGGTAGCGTGGGGAAGGTATGACTTCTTCAGTTGGAATTACTGCTTCTGTTCCAAATGCCAATGCGAAAGAAGTTTCACCTGTCGAAGACCTTATCGTTGTCATGTATGACCACAACACTCCTGGAAGTTCATCCGCCTAAGCACCCTTATCCTTCTCCAACTTTTCTTCAAAGTGTTCATGATCGTCTTGTTGGACGATTCAACCTGACCGTTCGCTTGCGGAAAGCGTGGTGTCGAAAAGTTCAATTTTATGCCCCAGTTCCTGTAGAAGTTTTGAAAGTGATGACTGATGAATTGAGAGCCATTGTCAGTCACAATTTCTCTTCGTATGTCGAATCGACAAATGATATTTTTCCATACGAATGTTTGAGCTTCCTTGTCACGTACTCTAGCGAATGCTTCAGCTTCTATCCGCTTCGAGTAATAATTTATCATCACAACCATGTAAATTCGTTGGCCAGACGCGGTTGGGAGTTTTCCTACTATGTCCATTCCCCATTTCATAAACGGCCATGGTGACATAATGGGATTCAGTTCTTCTGGTGGGAGATGAGGAACTAGTGCAAATATTTGGCACTTGTCACACTTTTTAGTGAATTCTGCAGAGTCAATTCTCATTGTAGGCCAATAATAACCTGTCGAATGCGCTCGAAGAGCCAGGCTTCTGCCGTACGAATGGTTCCCACATTCCCATTCATGCAACTCTGTCAACACATGTTGTGCTTCTTCGTGTGTTAGGCATTTCAAGTAAGGTCCTGTGAACGATCTTCTTAGCAGCTAACCGTCGGACACAACAAACCTCGCAGACTGTCTCTGGACTTTTATGGCTTGGACTTTGTCTTCTGGAAGCAAGTCTTTTTGTAAATACTCGACTATAGCGTCATTCAAGTGTCGACTGAATCGACCGCGGCAACAGTTGTTTCTTCCTTCCAGATTGTCGGCCAGCTCAAATACACTACATATATTGTTCATGGTTTCTCCCCCTCCATTGTCGATCCGAGGGTTTCCAGTGCATCTGCTTGCGAATTTTTGCTTCTTGGGACTTGGGTTAAGGAAAAATTTTCAAATATCGACCGAATATCGTTTACCTTTTGTAAGTAGGAAGCCATTGCTTGACCTCTGGCATGATAAGATCCTTCGATCTGGTTGATTATCAATTGAGAGTCAGACTTCACTTCTATCTAGCTCCCAATTCTTTAGCTAATAATAACCCTGCGATCAATGCCTCATACTCTGCTTCGTTGTTGGTAACTCTAAAACCGCATTTGATTGCCCTTTTGTTACTGGATCCGTCGACTGCTAACTTCCAATGTATTGTCGGTTGGATGGAGTAGATCTCAGTTTCAGCCGCTGCAAGGAGGCTGGGATCGAAGACGGCCACAGAATCTGCCAGTGCTTGAGATTTGATGGCGGTCCTTGGCTGGTAAGTTATGTCGTGTTCCCCAAGTTCAATTGCCCACTTCATCAATCTCCCTAACAATTCTGGTTTATGAAGTATGCTTCTTAATGGTATGTCGTATATACTGTGATCGGATATCCTTGAAAGTAAGGTCTGGAGTTTTCTGGCGGTTGTAACATGGGCGAAGACCAACTTCTCTATTGACGGGTAGCGTGATTCTGCTCCCAACAATGCTTTGCTCACATAGTAGACAGGTAGTTTAGTGATTCTGTCTCATTTCTCACTAAGACTCCGCTAACCGCGTGCTCTGAAAACTCCCAAATAGAGGTAGAGCCTCTCATTATCATGTGGTTTCGACAACAATGGAGGTGTAGTGAGGTATTGTTTGAGTCCTTTCAGCGTTTCCTCACAGACAGGAGTCCACTCAAAGCTGTTTGCCTTTTTTAAATCTGAAAAGAACAAAAAACTCTTATCTGTGGATTTGGAGATGAATCTATTTAACACGGCGATCCTCCCAGTTAGTCGCATGACGTCTTTCGAGCTGGAAGGTGATGGAATATCGAGAATTGATCTAAACTGGTCTGGATTTGTTTTTATACCTCGTCGAGTGACTACATATCCCAAGAATTTCCCTGAGGCGACACCAAACGCACACTTAGTACGATTCAACTTCATTCTGTACCTGTCCATAATGTCGAAGGCTTCTTCCAGATGATTAAGGTGTTGTTCCGATTTGATGGACTTCACCAGCATGTCATCAATGTAAACCTCCATTGTCTTGCCAATTTGATTATCGAACATCTTGTTGATCAGTCGTTGGTAAGTTACTCCCGCATTTTTTAAGCCGAATGGCATGACCTTGTAACAAAAAATCCATAAGTTTGTAACAAAGGTTGTCTTCTCTTGATCGTCAGGATGCATGAGGATCTGGTTGTAGCCCGAATACGCATCCATAAAGCTTAATAGCTCATGCCATGCTGTTGCGTCGATCATCAAATCAATATGTGGCAGTGGGAACGAGTCATTTGGACAGATTTTGTTGAAATCCGTAAAGTCGATGCAGACTCTCCACTTCCCATTCTTTTTCTTCACAACTACAACATTCACAAGCCACTCCGGAAACTGTACTTCTTTAACTGCTCCGTTCTGCAATAACTTCTAAATCTCTTCATCAACGATCCGGTTTCTTTCAGGGGAGAACTTTCTTATTTTCTGTCTAACCGGGGTGTGGTCTGGATCCACATGTAATTCGTGAGTTATGAGCTCCGGATCGATTCCAGTCATATCTTTGTGAGACCATGCAAAACTGTCGTGCCGCCTCTTCAAGAATTCAACTAGGTCGGCTCTTAGTTTGGGATCTAAGTCAGCTCCAATTAATGCCTTGTGATCTGAAAACTGAGGGTGAATCTGGACCTCGTCGAGCTTCCCTATATTTGGTAGAGTCGGCTCCGGAGCAGGAGGTCCAGTCTGTAATTGCTATGCTGACTCAACTTTAACCTTCAAAGTCGTTTGGTAGCAGCTTCTTGATGCTAATCTATCACCTTTAATTTCTTGAACCCCCCACTTGGTAGGGAATTCTATTACTTGATGATAAGTAGATGAAACCGCCCTTATGTCGTGAATCTAAGGTCTGCCCATGATCAAATTGTAGGCTGAAGGGCTGTCTAAGACCAGAAATGTGGTCATTCTGTCGACTCCAGCTACGTAGACTAAGAGTGATATTTCTCCCATAGTGAATTTTTACTCTCCGCTAAACCCGATCAGTACTGTCATCCGCCGGTTTATTTTATCCAACTCCGCCCCCATGTCAGCAAGGGCACTAGCGAAAATAATATTAGCCGAGGAGCCCATGTCGACCAGTACTCGTTTGATCATAAAGTTTGCCACATGCAAAGAATTGACTAAAGTGTCATGGTGTGGATTTAAATTGTGTGAATCTCCGTCGTCTGGAAACTCCATTATCAAATCCATGTAGACTTTTTCTACAGACATCGAGGTACGTGAAGCATTATTTGCCAGAGCCCTTGAATGTCATTTAGCTGCCGAATATGTTGTTCCGCTGATTCTCGATCCTCCTGAAATGACATTTATGGTGTTATTAATTGGGGGTGGTGGGGTTGGAATTTCTCCTTGACCATCTCTCTCGTCCCTTCACGTCAAGGTTGCTTTCCCTTTATCAGTGAGCAAATCCCTCAGGAACCCCTTGTTCAGTAGCTCCAGGACTTCCAATCTCAAAGCTACACATTCCGCTGTCGTATGACTATAGTCCATGTGGAATTCACACCACTTCCTAGTGTTCTTTTTGGTCGAATTATCTCTGGAGCGTGGAGGCCACTTTACTTCACTCCCCATCTTCTTAAGCACAGAGACTAGTTCCCTGGGAGAAATTGTAAAGTTATAGTCCGGGAGCCTGGGTTTGCTTGCTGGCAGCGCTCCTTCATACTTTTGTACGGCATTGGTTACTTTTGTAGAAAGGTCGTCGCTCTCCTATTGGCTGGTTCCTCCCTTCATTGTGAGAGTGGATATCTATATCGTGTCGCCTGGGAGCAGGCCTTCGGTCCACTCGTGCATTCGTAACATCTTCCATTCTTTTATTTCTTTTATCTTCTTCCCACCTTCTTTCTACTTGGACCCGCGCCATGACCTGGTCCATGGTGTAGCATCGGAACTTTGTCAATTTCTTGTAGAGCCCACTGTCACAAAGTAGTCCATTCCGGAAGGCTTCAACCGCAGTAGGCTGGTGGAGATCCGGGATTGTAATTCTCTCCAGGTTGAACCGGGCCACGTAGCTCCATAATGACTCTCCTCTTCTCTGCTGTATAGAATTAAGGTCGTCTGAAGTTTTTTCTAATTTGCATGAACTATAAAATGTTGCACGAACTTGTCAGCTAGCTGTTGGTAGGACTCGATTGACCTGTAGGGTAGGTTAATGAACCAAGAAAGGGCAGGTCCCGCCAGTGTCTCGCCAAAGCATCTACACATTTCAGGCTCCCACTGACTTGGGGACAAGCCGATTGACATGATCTTGTACTTGTAATGAATTACATGGTCGTCTGGATCGGTGGACCCATCATATTGCTTCATTTCAGGTGGGCTGAATTTCCGGGGCAGTTCAACAGCTACAATTGACTCCACAAACAGGGTATCTGAAATTGCTCCGGCCCTGCTCTTCCTGATTGGCAGCTTTACCCCTGATAGTCTTGACATAATTGCCTCCTTGAACTCAATCATTTCCCTTCTGATAGAGCTAGCAATTTGTTGGGATGGATCGATAAGAGAGTTCGGGTCATGTGGAGTTGGCTGGTGATTGTTGTTTGGCCCCTCCGACATGGGCGGAACTATTGGGTTGCTTCGGTCGTCTGGATCGCTGGTTTGACCTTGAGTGTTATGCTGGGGATATGATGATAACTGCTCCAGCCTTTTCTGTAGGCTTTCGTTGGAATTCCGTATCGTTAGATTCTCTTCTTCAAGGGCTTGCAGACGTTCTTGGAGCATGGCAAGTTGTGCCATCATGGGATCTGTGGTTTGTTCATTGCTCGAGGCCATTTCTGTCTGTTTTGTTGATGTGTCTTACTTTTGCGAAATCCGCTCGGTAGCCTTACGATGGGTGCCAAATTATGGAGGCTGATTTCGGTCGAGGTCCACAATCGAGTATGTGAGTTGAGGGGCACGAGCGAACCTGCAAAATAAGAGTAGAGCGAAAGAGGAGGTTACTGCCCACTGGTGTGGTGGAAGCCGTAGACACTCCGACGCTCAAGTTAGCCTAAATATGAATAAGTTCAAGGCGAAAGGATTAAGGTCTTTAGGATACCTCAACCACTAATTATTTACCGTGAGAGCGGTGTATATGAGTAGAGTCTTGGAGATAGGGGCAGTATCCAGAAGATGCCCTATATTGCTTTTCTTTCTTATCTTATAGGTTCTCTGATATGTGATCCCTCTTCTGCCCATTTGGAGTCGTTGTCAATGATGGTTTAATTCAGGTGATTTATATCTGATAACTGACGATTGTGTCTATATCCTGAAACTGTCGACTTTATGGTGATGTCCCTGAATTCTTATTCTCTCTTGATTTTTGTAACTGGTGTCCGTTGGTTCTCTTCATGTTAACGAGTTTGGGCCCATGAGGCGGTCCGTGAAGCTTCATTGTATGACATTTTGCTTATAGGCTGGATCTGCTAATGGGCTCCAGGTTTTAAGGGTTGGTCTTGGGGTGAATGTCGATTTTGCCCCTGGGCCCAAATTTGGCCCGTACAATATGTATTTATTATTTATTGTAAATAAAAATACATATATAATAATAATTACATTAATTAATTATAGGATATTAATTGTTAAATATTTGAATTATTAGTTAATAAATTTTTCCATAAAAGTTATAGAATTTGTTTAATTAGTATTGGTACATTTGGCTTACTTTAATATATGCTTTATGTGTATTAATTGATTGGTTTAAATAAAGCTTATATATTAATAAGATTAAAATTGAAAAATCCCCAAAATACCCTTCACTAAAGTTAGTCATAGCCTTTTAAAATAGAAAAAAAAATTATTTTCTCTCTCTTGTTCATTTTGTGATTGCCGAGAGCTTCAAACTTGAAATGGGTTTCAAACTTACTTGATGATTCAAGTGATAACAAAGAAGAAAATTAAAGAAAATGCTTAGGAAAATGAAAGATTAAAGGTAATTTCTCAATTTCTTAAGCTTAGAAATTTTGTTTCTTATTTCTTTAATATCTATTGAGATATAGGGTTTCTTCTTTGATATAAAATTTAGGGCTTTTGGTGTTGATGGATGAATTGGAAGTGGTAGTGCATGTGTGAAGTGTATTTGTGATTATGATATTGTAATATTAGGCCAAATTATTCATTTGATGAAGAGTTGTCATTCTAGAATTTTTGATCCACTCTAAGATAGCCTAGAATTGTTCTAGAGTTGTTCATGTGTGGTGGGACTCAATTGGTGTTGAGATTAATTGATTTAGTCTTGAGATTTTGGATTTAAAGCATGAAAAAGTAGGAATTTCGGTTTGCTGATCAGATTCTGTAAAACTAGAAATTATGGGATGTATTTGATGTGTTATGAATGTTTTGGATGTGTTTTGGGAGTTGGCACAATTGCTGGAAAGTGTTTCCGACTTGAAATAAGCGAAAACTGCCAAAAACGACGTTACAGGTGGATTTTGAGCCAATTGGGTGACTGTTATCCAAACAGTGAATTCGTCACTGTTCGGGCATCCCATGAACTGCCCCAACACTATTGGAGTTGACCTGGGCAAGTTTTCATAAATGTCGGGTGGTCGGTTCGCTCAAAAACGTGTTTTGCGTCATTTTACAGAAAATCAGTTTTCGTAAAAGTTTCACGAAGTTTCAACTATGTTTATGTTAATATTTGATATTAAATAAATAATTTTAGGTGAAATATGAATAAATTATTCATATTAGATATTGAATAATGTATTTTGTATTTTGAAAAAATTTTAAAATACGATTTCGGCCGAACCCGAGCTTCCGCTGCATACGATTCCTTTGTCTGTTTTGCTTTCATGGGAGTGCCCATGAAGGTGATTGAGCTTTTTTCCCTGTAAAAATTCCCTTGTTAAAAAATCTGGTAAAGAATTTTAAGTTCCTTTGATAAATTCGATTTCAAAATCAAAACAAGAAGTACAGCTTGCCACCTTGCAAAAATCTGTTTTGAGACAAAATTTTGAACATCTTTTAAAAGTATTTCTTGGCAAATAAACAGTCTATTCGAAGGAGAAATTTTTTATTGATTAAATCATCTTGATATTTTGAAATACATAAAACAATTGTTAGAATATCTTTCTTGACAGTAGAATAATTTTTTGAGGACCTAGCCAAACTCAAGAATGAAATTTGACTAACGAAGTTTGATTATTTATTGACTATTTAAGAATCCCACCATAACCTATATCTGACGCATCTGTTTTTCAACTATAAGAGAAGCTTGAGGATTGAGAATTGACAAATAAGATAATTCTTTGATATGTCGTTTGATTTTCTTGACTATTTCTATGTGAACTGAAGACCAAGGGTCCGAATTTTTCATAAGTGATATAACGGTTCACAAACTGATGAAGATTTTGGTAAAAATCTCCTAAATAATTGAGACATCCTAAAAATCGTTGTAATTGGGTTTTGTCCTTAATTTCATCAGGGAATTTATCAGAGAATGATATTGCTCGATCAATAGGTTTAATTGTATTTTGATAAATTTCATGGTCAATGAATTTGATTTTGGTTTGGAATAATTTCATTTTTAGTGCATATACAACCAAACCATTTTGCTTGATAATGTTTAAAAAAAAAAAATTTAGATGAACAAAATGAGAATGTAGATTTGGAGAAAAAATAAGAACATCATCAATGTAAACAATGGAGAATTGTGAAACAGGTTCAAGAATGTCATTCATAATATTCTGAAATTCACTTGGAGCATTCTTTAAACCAGACGACATTACATTCCATTCGTAGTGTCCAAATGGAACATTAAAAGCAGTTTTATACCTATCAGACTCATGAATTTGTACTTGCCAAAATCCAGCTTTCATATCAAATTTTGAGTAAATAGATGCTTTATATAACCGATTGAGTAAATCTTTCTTATTAGAAATTGGGTACCTAATCCATTGTAATACTTTATTCAGGCGTTTGTAACTTATGACTAATCTTGGAGCACCTCGTTCCATTTCAGCTTGATTCTGAACATAAAAGGCTGAACAAGACCAATGAGATTTTGAAGGTCTAATTAATTTTTTTTGAGAGGTAGATCAATCTCATTACGACAATATTGTAATAATTCTTCATTCATTTGTATTGGTCTTGCCTTTGTTGGAATATTTTTTATCAAAATCTTTTTTGTAAGGAATGGAAACAATATGTTTCTTTCGTGACCAAAGCATTAGAAAGATCAGAACATACTTCAGAATTGAATATTTTTTCTAAATTTTTAATTTTTTCTTGAATATTCGGGGTTTGAAGACTTTGTTCTAGGTGTTGGTTCTGAATTTCTTTACAAAGGAAATTGATATGTTTCCGTTTCTTTTGAATTGCAACATCTCGAAGAAGTTTAATACGTTTCTTTTGAATTGCAATATCTTGAAGAAGTTTAACATCTTTTTCATGATGAGGATGAATGAAATTAAAAACAATCAATTGTCCACAAATATCTGTGGTTATACCTTCAGCAGATACTTGAAAATGATATATAATAGTTAAAAAAAGGAGTTCCAATAATTATAATTTCAGTAAGGTTTTTGACAAGTATGAAAGTAGATTTTATTTGAAGATTGCAGTTATTGGCACAGATATTAGATTTAGTTAATTTATATTGAATATTTAATGGCGTACCACTAGCACCATATGATTTTTCATAAAATTGAGTAGGTATTAGTCATTCTTCGATGTAATTTTCATCCGTTCCTGAATCAATAAGAGCAATGGTATCGATTTGTAAAGAATCATCGATGATAATAGTAATTTTGACATGCCATTTTTGAAATATTTTTTAATTTATATCTCTTAAAAATTCTAAATCCTTTTCTTCCTTTTTACCAGAGGTAGAGGCTTCATTGACTTGAATTTTTAATAACGATAATTGAATTTATTTGTTTTCATCTTGAAGGATTTTAATTTCATTTTTAATTTCTTTGATTTCTTGAACAAGATCTTGAGTGGTGGTTGATTGAGAGGTTTGAGAAAAATCTTTGATATATGTTTTGCATATTATAATTTGAATCTCGGGAAGAAATTAATGATTTTTCTTCTTTAAATAAAATATCTTTTAATTTGAGTAAATATTCCTTTTTATTCTCAGGATCTTCAATTTTATCAATCATATCAAGAAGTGTTTTATTGTCTTGTCTAGTAATTATATTTATTGAATGTTTACAGTCACAATTATCGCTTCATATTATGAGGAATTAGAAGAATTTTCTTGAATTTCAAATACTTGATCATCAGAAGAATCATAAATATGTAATTCTTCCGCACTTGATTCAATAAGAATATTGATAGGTTGAGATTGAAGTTCTTTAGCTATTTTTAGATTTTGATTTTTTTGTTTCATTTTACACCTATTTTTATAATGTCCAGATCTACCACATTTATAACAAATTGGAGTGGTTTGATTGGTGGAAGTTTGTCTTGGATTTTTGCGCTTATGTTTTGTATATTTTTTTTTTTATTTTTATTCCTAAAATTTTATGTTTTATCATAATGATAATTTTTATTCTTTTTCTTGAAATATTTCTTTTCTTTGCGTTTATATTTCTTACTTGAAGGTGCAACAATAGGTTGATATCCATATTGAAGGCACCGGTCTCCTAATTCTCTTTTACTTTGCTTAATTTCACTTTTAATTTTGGATTGAATCCATAAATCTGTGCAAAGCGTTAAACCAGTACTATTGATGTAATTTATTATTTCGCCATAGGTTAAGGTTTCATAAGGAATGTCTCATTAAACCTAAACCTAATATTGGTTCTTACCTTTTCAGCAAATAACTTTGGTAAACCACATATGATTTTTTTTTCCAATACGTACTTTTACAGTCTGTTTGTAAATATAATTTTGACAAAAATACATCTTTGTACCACCTAAAGTCTTGCATCTTAGGGCATCTAAGGTTTTGAAGTATTTTTGATGACATTTCTTGAAATTAAACAGGTTCTCCTATAAAATATTTAGTTATGGCAAAAACATGAGTATTTACAGCATCTTGTTCGTAATTTATTGGTTGATTATTTTGATCTCTTTTAACAGCAGTTAAAATTTACATTCTTTCTTGTCTCTGAGAAAATTATCCCACTAACCTTTTAATTGACCTGTGAATCATGTGGTTAATATGATTGCAATATCATGATCATTATTTCTAGCAATTTTATAAACTTGAGCAGCCATTAGCATTTCATGAGGAGTATTGAGGATTTGAACTTTTGCCATTTCATCAATATTCCATTCATAAATACTATGGCCATCGTAATAGCTTTGTGAATATTGATTTCTTTCTTCAAATTGAATATCTGGTGGAGTGGGTCTTGGGTAATAATCTCTAATTTTGGGTATTTGAGGTCTACTATGATATTTGGCTATTGTCTGTGAATCATTTTCTAGAAATTCTAGAAGTTCTTCTTGAAGTGATTCTTCATCATTAATATTATTGATAGGTAATATGTTTGATTTTGAAGAAGATGATACATCTTTTGAAATATTTAATTTTTGTAATTGTTTTTGAATTTGATCTAAAACATCTTCCGAAGATTGCTTGAATACAAATTTTTTTATTTAATTGGTAGACTGTTATTACAAGTAATGTTTTTAAGGGCATAATAATAATGCTAAATCTAATAGATTGGTCAATATTGATCAACATACTTATTATTATTTAATAACTCGAACATCTTCTTGCTGATTTGATTGCTCATTTTATTCATGAAGCCAATATCGTATCTCTTCATTTTATAGTTTTGGTGAAGGAAGTTAGATCCAAGGGAAACAACATTACGTGGCTGTCAGTTAGCTCTCTAAAATCATTTACCATAGGGTTATAACTTAAAGCACAACTGTGATTCTTTCCAGAAATGACTTTTGGGCCATGAGAGACTTCCCTTGTGTTAGGTGTCCGTTGAGTTGCTCTTGTTACAAGTTTGTTGACAGGAAGAGAGCCTGAATCGGATTTGCGTGGCCTCCCTATTAGGGGTGGGCAAAAAAAACGACCGAACCGAACCAAACCGCAAACCGAACCAAACCGGACCGAATTTACGGTTTTTTTTCTAATGGTTCGGTTTGCGGTTCGGATTGGCCTACCCCAAACGGTTTACGGTTCGGTTTTGGAGCTAATCCGAACCGCACCTGTAAAACCGAACCGAACCGAACCGTTATAATGAAAAAAATTATATATTTTTATAAAAAAATTTAAATTTTTCTTTTAATTTTATTCTATGTTTTCTTTTTATAGTATGTTAATACTTTTATTCTTAAATTTTTTGTTAATATATTTACTTGTTAATACTTTTATTCTTCAATTTATTTATTAATACTTTTATTCTTAATTTTTTTATTTTATGGTAGTATCATTATTCTTGAAAGTAAGATGTTGGATTTGTCTCTTAATTAGAATGATTGTAGCATCATTTCAAGGTAATTTTAAAAAATACAAGAATTAATTGTGCCTCATTTTTCAATTCTTATGAAGTGCATGTTTTTCATAGAGTCACAACTTACACTCTAGCACTTCATACTATTTGTTGGATATACTAGTTTTTTTTCCACTTAAGTGAATGAAAATTTATTTTAAATATAATAATCCGTAAACCGAACCGAACCAATCCGTAAACCGCTGGTTTAAAAAATTTTCAATCCGAATCAAACCGTTATTTAATGGTTTTGTTTGAGAGGTAAAAAATCCGAACCGTAAAATATGGTTTGGTTTGGTTTTTAACGAAAACCGAACCAAACCGAACCGCGCCCACCCCTACTCCCTATAGCGACTTATTTGGGTAATTCGAGGAACCCTAGGCCTCCACAACTCACGTTGATTTAATAATTTGTTGCTTTATTATTAAGAATAATCCCATTTAAATAGAGAGATTTAAGAGTATCTATAAGTCTATTGGATATGCAATATTCTTATTAACAACTAGCAACTATTCCTAATCTAATCCTCTGTTAAAGCAGCAGTAATGTGCAGGTATACCTGCATCTAACACCTTGCTTCCATAGAAATTTTAGTCCCCGTGGATTTAGATAATGAAGTCTTCGGAGGAAAAAAATGAAAAATTGAGAATGACACCTTCTTATTATGGAGTCTTGTTGAGTTAAATTTGCCGCAACTTACATCAACCCAAAATCAACTCCCCAACTTAAGAGTAGGTAGGGGTGTTCGCAGTGCGGTTTTGGGCGGTTTTTTTTTATTTTTTTGTTCAAACCGTGCGGGTTGCGGTTTAGAAAATTGGAAACCGAAATTGCAAATATCCTACATAAAACCGCGGCGGTTCGGTTTGGTAGTTTAACGGTTTGAAAGGTGCAGATTGACGGTTTAATTTTTAGAAAAATTAAATTTTGTATTATTGTTCATCATCCTAAATATTGTATTATTGTTCATCATCCAGCAACTGTCGAAGCAATATATTTATAAAATTAAAAATCCAAGCCAGAATCAACATGTTGATTGTTGTGAAGTGCTATTAAAATATTAAACATTAAACATTTACTCTTCACCAGTTCACCTTATCACAGCAACTCAACAAGTCAGCAGCTGAATTAGTGAATTCAACTTATACTGGCAAAATAAGAAATAATACAAAATAACTGAATAAGTGTTTGTACAACACTACAATCATCGAAGTTCATCAAAAATTTCAAGGGAAAAAAACATAGCCACACTATTGTTCATCAAAAGTTTCAATTCCAAATATTAAAGACCTGTAACATCAAATAAAATTATGAGTCAATTATCTGCATTAATATAAATAAATGCAATAACTAGAGAGAAACAACACCAAATAATAACAAAAACATACAAATGAATTCTCCATCAGAATTGACATCCTCATTCACATCGTCATAAGGCAAGTGAGGCTCAATCGTACACGTGGAACTTGATCCCGACAATTCTACAAAAGTAACATTACAAATAAAAATAACACAATTTATTAGAAATCACATTGACTTATGTCAAGCAAATATTAATTTCAATATTTTTAAACTAAACATTACCTGATGCGAATTCCTCAAATTTTTGCACATCATCCATCGCAGCCCGAATATCAATTTCAGTCGGCTTAGATTGCAACCAATTTTGAGAACAAATTAATGCTTCAACTGTGTTAAGAGATAATGAACTTCTAAATGGATCAATTATTCTCCCACCGGTGCTAAAAGCTGACTCAAAAGCAACTGTAGAGACTTGAATAACCAATACACTCCTTGCTACCTTAGAAAAGGATTGGGAATTTGGAAGAATTGACTTTCCACCAGTTCAGTAAATCAAAAGTTTCAGAGTCTTCCTCACACCCATCCGACAGATATCTAATCAAGTCACATTGAGTCTCCACACTTTTTTCATCCAACAAATACTGTTGGAATTGGAAATTGAGAAACTTTCGAGCTTCCCCACCAAAATCAGGTTTATCAACCAAAATAGTTTCTTTGTTAGATGACATACTCACCTAACTACTAGATGATCTCATGGATGACTCATCCTTAAAGTACTTATACAAGTCATTCAAAGCATCTCGCACCCGATTCTCAACATCAAGAGCCTTAGAAACATCATAAATTTGAGAAAGAAAAAAACTTAATATATTTCATCTTACATCTTGGATCAAGAACAACACCAACAAATAACACCCAATTCACTTTTGCATGATTCTCCCAATACTTGTCAAATTTCTTTTTCATGTCAGTTGTCATACATTCAAATAATCTATCACCACTTTTGGCATATTCACCCAATAAAGTTTGAATTCTAACAAATTCATTGAAAAATTATTTATAATCACATGTAATGAAGCCGAAAATACAAGTGTAACATCATAAAACACTTCCAAAAACTTTATTAAGCATCTACATCGACTCCAATCATCCAACCTATGAGGTCCTTTAATTTTAACCCCATCAAAATACAACCTAAACCTAGGATCATCATCTTCCACCCTAAAAAAAGCTTTCTAAAAAATCTCAGCTGCCTCTAACATCAAATAAGTAGAATTCCACCTAGTCTCCACATCAAGACATAAATGGCTTTTAGACTCAATCTTCTCCCTCTCAATACTACTTTTAAAACTCAGTTTCCTAGTAGGAGATGATCTCACATATCTTACAACATTTCTTATTTTCTCAATCGATTCATTATTCTCTCGCAAACCATCTTTTACAATAAGGTTAACAATATGTGCACAACACCTCATGTGAATACATTTATGATCTAAAACAGTGGTAGACCAATCTTTGTTTTTTCTTATAATATATCTGATTGCACCATCGTTAGAACTAGCATTATCCACAGTGATAGTCATAATTTTATCAATTCCCCAATCTAACATGCAAGCCTCAATAAATTTACGAATTGTCTCCCCCGTGTGATTAGGCACTTGACAAAAATTTATAATTCGCTTCTGAAACTGTCAATCATCATTTATCCAATGGGCTGTCAGACACATATAATTCAAGTTTTGAATTGAAGTCCAAGTATCTGTGGTTAGACACACTCGTTGAGACTTAATAATATTTTTCAATTTATTTTTCTCATTTTGATACATTTTCAAACAATCTCTTGCTATAGTCATGCGAGAAGGAACTATCATTCGAGGATTCAAATATTGAGAATAATTCTTAAACCCCTCCCATTCCACCAGTTTAAATGGCAACTCATCAACTATTATCATTCTAGCAAGCATAACTCTAGCTTCTTCAACTGTAAAATGAACTGATTTTAAGCTACCCAACCCTGTGCCATCTTTCAGTGCCTCAATTTTCAATGTTTTTTGCTTAGGATCAATAACTCTATAAGGGTACTTCTTACACCTAACATTTATATGGGTACGTAAAGTTGAAGTACCATGTAAATGAGAATCTGCCATATACTCAAACCCACAATAATTACACTTGACTTTTTGTTCACCGTCAACAATTATCTTTTCAAAATGCTCCCAAACAGAATTTTCAAAAGATGTACTATCTTGCGACTTAGGCTTCGCTTTCCTAAAATATTTTCTCTTTTTAGGAACAGAAGACTTATTTTTAGTAGGAACAGATGTATCGTTCAAATTTATGACTTCATTATTCTCTTCCTCACTTAAACCAATTTCAACCTCTTTATTCATTGAGTCTGCTGATGCTTCCATCTACAATTAACCAAAAGCAAAAGCCATAACTAGTCAATTGAATTCCTTACAATTACAAGTTATAAAAATAACAGCATAATTAATGAAAACACAAGCCAGATAAAAATAACAACATAATTAATGAAAACACTACTCAGACAACAGTTTTCCTTTTGCATAATGATGCATATGTCAAATCCTAAACCCAGAAAAATACATATCCTTTACAAGAGAATATAACTAAACTAAAACTACCACGAAAACTACCATAACCTTCTTGGACATGTAAGTCTATAGGCTGAGGAAAACTACAGTTGCAACTAATGGTTAGTGAAGATTAAGAAGTTTAATTATGCCTTTATTTATTTATTTTTTTCATGTGTTTCACAGGCTTGGCTAATGTGGATTGAAGGGAGACCAATGGAACTACTTGATAAATCACTAGATGATTGTTATTCTTTATCTGAAGCATTAAGATGCATTCAAGTTGGTCTGTTATGTGTGCAACAACGGCCAGAGGACAGGCCAAACATGTCATATGTGAATCTAATGTTGAGTGGAGAAAAATCACTGCCTCAACCGAAGCAGCCCGGTTTTTTACTGAAAGGATTCTACCAGAATCAGAGTCCTCATCAAGCAAGCAGAAGTTATCTTCAACTAAGGATGTTCAAATATGAGGTTAACCCAGCGATTCAATCTAACTTGAAGTGGTGAAATTTGTAATTTCAAAATGGCTTGAATATGAAAACCCACCAAGAATATAAAATAAAATACAATAACAAACCTTCAGTTTTTAGTTTCACATAATGATTTTGAGGAAAATGTGAGCAAATAGTTTAGTACCCAAACACGCTTTGAAATAATCTCCTTGCATATATCAGTCTTAATTCCCAAAAATTCAAACTTTAAATATAAAAGTTATACCAATCAATACCACACAAAATGTGGTTGCTTTAACGCATACCAAATAGCAGAATATAAGAACAAGCTAAAGAAGATTCATTATAGATCTCAACATGCAACCCTACCTCTTGATCCAAAAAAAAAAAAGCCCAGAAAAACCCAGATGCTAAAAAACAAATTAGAATGGCAAATAAGAGAAAACTCATCAAGCAAACCAGAAGACAAGTTAAAATTTAAAAATATGGTATTGAATACAGATGAGAGACCGAGAGAGCAAAAAAAGACATACCTAACAGGACTTGAAGCCTTTGAAGGTTGATGATTGAAGTTTGAAGCCTGCTTACTGCTTACAGAGACCGACTAACGAGAGCAAAATTGAAGTCATTGAAGGTTGAAAATTGATATGAATCATATGATGTACTGGACTTTGTTTTAAAATTACAAATGAGAGTTTTAGATTTGAGAGTAAAGAAGAGGAAAGTCGGGGCAGGTCGCAGGAGATGAAAAAAGGTGGGAATGGAGAGGAAGTGAGGAACCCTAAATTTCGTTGGTATATATATTACAGGTCTGCGGGTCGGGTTGAACCCGATGTTTACTATTATAAACCATAACCCGAACCGCAAATTACGGTTCAGGATATTTTGACCCGACAAACATATATATATTCTTATAAACCGTGGTTTTTACTGCGGTTCGGGTCGGGTCGGTTCGCAATTTGACCCGACCCTATGTTCACCCCTAAGAGTAGGGTTGGTTGTCGACACATGGGGCCTCATGCGTAACTGAATTTGAGACTCTGAGTTGTGCCGTAAGTTGCAAGCTAGTGACGAAACCACGTAGAGATGAGCAAGTTGTCCCTGCTCAATATGAAAATTATTAAATTGCGTCTCATAAATTAATAAAAAATTTAGATTTACTCTTGTTAAAATGAAGAATATTGTTACTTTTGTGAAAATCAAATTTTACCTTCATTAAATCAATCTTTTGGCTACGCAATTAGTTCTAGTAAATGTAATTTAACTGCATCCCTTTTCTGATTGATTTTTAATTTTTATCTTTACTCTGATAATTTTATGATATTATTTGTAATAACTTCCTCTAAATCCCTAACTCTTTGAACTCTCGAAGAATGACATGGTCTTCCATTAAGGCGAGCTCCCATTTCCCACCCCATTGCAAAATTAGTCAGCACTTTTTGCAACTATAATAAAGTTTATTAGTCAAAGTTGTGTGCAATTCAAACTTTCTATATTTTCTCTCATTTTCTTTTCCTTTCTAATCGACCAAACATTTACATTAACCTCGTAATAGGTTTAGGATCTTATCTCTATTTGGTGTTATTTGAATTGGGTTGCTGTCATAGTTAAATAAAAATGATGTTCATAAAATATTTTATAAATCACATGTATTTAAAAATATATTTATTCATTTTTTATTCTTTATGTTTTTCCAAATACACTTTGTTGACGGATGATTTTCGTCTCAGGGGCAGTATCAGGATAGTGCTTCAGGGACAATTCTCATTCAATCTTTAATTTGTTTGGTTATGGGGAGACCAAAAACAAACTTAACGAAGAACAAGAAACACACAAGAAAATCGAAAAGAGAAGATTTAACGTGATTCGGTGGAGCTTGTCCAATCTACGTCCACGGTCACAAAGTGGGGTGGAGGGTTCTTTTATTACTTAACCGAGCTCAACCGACCTGTTTTTAACGAAGGTCTACTGAAAACCCGAACAGTTTGTTTTTCTTTCTCCATTTCTTACAAATTACGTTTAAGTGAAAATTTTGGTAACCATTATAAATGTGATTGAACTTACTTTATATACTACTCAATATGTGGCACTGTCCCTGTATCTTTATGACGTCTGCCTTGAAGATTTACAGATATGCAGATTTCCGGCGATTTGACAGGTTCTCTTCCCCATTATGCCATCGCCGCAAGTAATACCTTCCCTATGCATTCATGTCACATCACACAGTAAATGTGCATTGTCAGACCCTTTTTATTAATGATAACAACCTGTCTGACTCGGATGTGAGAGTTTTGGGAGGGAAAAATCTAGTTGCCCTAGTCCCACGTCGGTCCTCGAGAGGTCGATCAGATAACGGGCCGAATTGCTTTCGCCACTTCTGACCTGACTCAAAATACTCGAGCTAACTATCTTGATTCAGGGAGAGGGCGAGTATGAAGTGATTTATCGGACCGTTGTGGTCGGTCTCAGCTCTGACGTGGTCGGCCTCTAAGAGTTGATTCA
Source organism: Zanthoxylum bungeanum (assembly GCA_019454045.1). Classification (NCBI taxonomy): domain Eukaryota; kingdom Viridiplantae; phylum Streptophyta; class Magnoliopsida; order Sapindales; family Rutaceae; genus Zanthoxylum; species Zanthoxylum bungeanum. The sequence goes on along the minus strand of SKCR01039245.1, from coordinate 57,269 downwards.
CGTTGTGTTTTCTGGATGAGAAAATCTTCCTTTTTTACCCTTACCAAACGATTCCAAAGTTTTTAATCACAAAAATCCTCATCAACACACTTAATTATAAATTGAAAACAATTCAAAAGATAAAAGAGTTTTGGTCCAATACATTCGAAACTCATCACCACATAATTCGAACCTACAAAATTGATGGCACACCAACTACTTGCATACACGTTCGCAGGCCCCCACCAACCTCCGTATTGTTATTTTCCATTTCTTCTTCGTACTAGTTTCTTTTTCTTTTTAAATTATTACCACCTAAATATATTACAATATGATATCGAGACTCTGTATATATATATATTAAAACTCTGTCTAAATATCTATCGAGACACAATTAGAAAATTTTATTACCTATCTATCGATACATAATTCAAAAATTTACACTCCCATAAAAGAAATCACTTTTTATAATTTATGAATGAGATTAGAGATCCAGCAGTTTTTATGGAGACTCGAATTCATGTCTTTCACCGGACATGTATTTTTTTTGAAAATATTAGAAATCCCGTTATCTGAATTTAAGAGGAAAATATAAAATTTTTAACTATCTCATATTTTCTAAACACCTAAAAATTCAAATTCAAAACCTAAAATCAATATCTTGAACTCTACACAAAGACAGAAGTTATTAACTGGTTAAAGACTAAGTATTTCAAAAAATACTGAGCAATTAAATTACTTCAACGAATTATTTGATTATTAAATTTGTTGTCCCTTTGTTAAGAGCCATATCTTTTCAACAATAATTCTGATGATTCTCGAATATTATTTTCCCAATAATTATTGCGTAGAAATTCTTAACCATACAGTTTCTCGTTCGATGCAGGTAAGATTTAGGATAAGAGACGTAACGGTAAAGGCATTCCACTTTTCAGGTCAAAGAGAAGAATAGAAATGAACATAATGACCAACATGACCTCCACTTCTTCTCCTTATTCATTTATTGTTATTATTTAAAATATGATATAATAATAATAATAATTAAAAAAAAAAAGGATAGAATAGAACAACAGTCCCCCTCATAGCATTTGCGAGCAAACAGCGGTTGATTCTCGTAAACTCCTCCTTCAATTGTCTGATGGATCCGCCGCCACTGATCGAATTCAACGACGACGCCGTTTCGTCAGCCACATCTCACTCTTACACCGACCACCAAGGCACCAAAATCTTCGATCGCTACTCATCCTCTTTATCTCCTTCTTCCTCAGAAGATGAGGAGACCGAATCGCAGCCGTCCAATTCCACCATCAAACGCCTCAATTACATGATGGAGTTCCTAGAGCGGAAGCTATCATCGTCGGCAGCAACTACAAATGAAAAGAAGCGGTCCGGCTCTTCCTCTTCACTTCCAGAGTTCATCGGCAAAGGCGGAGGTACTCCGATGTTTAAACCGCCGGTTCGGTCCGCGGTTCATCCGGCCCGGCCGCCGAGTCTGGATGTGAGGCCGCATCCTCTGAGGGAGACGCAAGTCGGTCGTTTTTTGAGATCGATTGTGTGTACGGAGAAGCAGCTGTGGGCCGGGGGGGAGAATGGACTGAGAGTTTGGAATTTGAAGGAATTGTATGATGAGAGTGAGGGTGAAGATGGAACGGCACCGTTTAAGGAGTCGGTGAAGGGAGTGTGGTCTGTGTTGTGTATGGTGGGTGATGAAGCGAGTGGAGTTGTGTGGAGTGGACATAGAGATGGTAGAATCAGGTGTTGGAAGATGAATGCTCGTTTGTTGGATTATGATGATGGATTTAGAGAGGCTTTGTCTTGGCAGGCCCATCGTGGCCCGGTTCTCTCGCTTTGCATTTCTTCTTATGGTTAGTTACCAACCATTTCTATTTTTTCTCTCGTTCTGTTAATATTTTGGTCAAACATGCACGTAATGAATTTCCTAAATTCTTCATAGTCCTGCTTATTGCATAAATTATTAATGTTGTTTAGGCACATTTATGAGATTCATTGTGGTGGTTTCTTGAAATAGGGATTTGGAATTGTTTGCATTTCAATGAATCTATACAATAGATTCTCATGTGTTTATTAGAAAGGATGATATGGAGAAGTTTTGCTTTGGACATGGATTTTGTGGAATTATAAAAAAAATGGGTGAAGGAGAGTGAAGGCTAAACTGAGACCTTGGTATGAGAAATTAGGAAATTATTATAGAAATTCAAGTTTACTGAACTTATATATTATTTAAGCTAAAATCACTTTCTGAGATTTACAAATTTATGAAAAAATCAGTAGAATGATTCTGTAAATACAAGTAAAATCACTTTATGAGATTAACAAATTTATTGGAAAATTATAAAAATGATTAAATACACAAGACTTTGGTAAATGAATTAAGTTATTAACTAATAGATAAATCAAAACCTTGATAGCGAGTTTTGACATTAATAACCAATACAGATCTCATGTAATGCTGTTTTTAAGTTCGATTGTTATCTAGTTAACGTATTTTATGTGAATTATTGTGTATGTTTATTAAATATTTATATATTTTCTGGTACTGTCCCAGCAGAAGTAATTGTGAGAGTTTGTGATGAAAATGTCTATAAACATTTGCTTGATTTGGAACGTACAATGAGAGGCCTTTATATAGGCATTACACAACTACCATATTAAATACACAACAACACAACTACCAACTACACACTGCATAACTAATTCCAACACCCAACTAATTCCAACAACTAATTTCAACACTCCCCCTCAAGCTGGAGCATATATGTTATATGCACCAAGCTTGTTACAGATGAAATCAATATGAGGACCGCAGAGAGACTTAGTAAGGACATTTGCTAATTGACCGTCTGAGTTGACAAAGCTAGTAGCAATATATCCTGACAAAATTTTCTCTCTGATAAAGTGACAATCCACTTCTATATGTTTGGTCCTCTCGTGAAACACAGGATTGGAGGCGATATGTAATGCTGCCTGGTTGTCACAAATTAGTTTCATTTGTGCTCCTCCTCCAAACTTTAATTCTTGCAGTATCTGTTTCAACCATATCAGCTCGCATGTTGCTAAGGCCATAGCTCTATATTCTGCCTCTGCACTAGACCTGGCAACAGCAACATGCTTCTTACTCTTCCAGGATATAAGATTACCTCCAATCAGAACACAATAACCTATAGTAGAGCTTCTATTTGACGGACAACCTGCCCAATCTGCATCAGAATAACCAATAATCTGAGTATGTCTCTTATCTTCATATAGTTGACCTTGGCCTGGTGCTCTTTTAACATATCTAAGAATGCGTATAACAACATCCCAGTGACTCTGGCAAGGGGTTTGTAGAAACTGACTAACCACACTTACAGCAAAAGAAATATATGGTCGTGTGATGGTAAGATAGTTTAGCTTCCCAACTAATCTCCCGTATTGTCCAGGATCATCCAGTGGTTCTCCGATTAGCTTCCTATACTCTTCGGGATTCTCCAACGGCTCCCCCTCTTTTGGTAGGAGTTTAACATTGGGATCCATAGGTGTGTCCACCGGTCTGCAGTCTAACATACCAGTCTCCTGAAGAATATCCAATGCACACTTCCTTTGGGAAATAGCTACCCCAGAGTTAGATTGTGCTACCTCTATGCCAAAAAAGTACTTGAGTCGTCCCAAATCCTTAGTCTGGAAATGATTAAATAGGTTTGTTTTTAGCTCCCGAATACCCCCTTGATCACTTCCAGTGATGGCGATATCATCCACATAAACTACTAAGTAGATGCATTTGCCATTGGAATGGCGGTAGAAAACAGAGTGATCAGCTTCACTACGAGTCATACCAAAATCTGTAATTACAGCACTGAACCTCCCAAACCAAGCATGCGGAGACTGTTTTAAACCATAAAGAGAACGGCGAAGCCGACATACCAAACCATACTCCCCTGAGCAACAAAACTAGGTGGTTGCTCCATATAGACTTCCTTCTGAAGATCATCATGGAGAAATGCATTCTTGATGTCTAACTGATATAGGGGCCAATGACGCATAGCCGCAATGGAGAGAAACAATCGGACAGATGCAATTTTGGCCACAGGAGAAAAAGTGTCACCATAGTCCAGACCAAATATCTGTGTATATCCCTTGGCAACCAGACGAGCCTTAAGACGATCAATGTTCCCATCAGGACCAACCTTCACTGTATAAACCCACCGACAGCCAACTACAGATTTGCCGGATGGTAAAGGAACCAAATCCCATGTGCTATTAGAGTGTAAGGCGTCCATTTCATCAATCATCGCCTGCTTCCACCCGGGGTAGGATAATGCCTCACTGAGCTTTTTAGGAATAGAAACAGAAGACAAAGTGGAAACAAAAGCATAATATGGAGCAGATAAACGATGATAACTCATAATGTGTATATAGGATGGGGATTACGAGTGGAACGAATAACTTTGCTAGTGGCAATAGGACCATGTCGGATCAACCTACTGATACCATGTGAGAGTTTGTGAAGAAAATGTCTATAAACATTTGCTTGATTTAGAACTTACAATGAAAGACCTTTATATAGGCGTTATACAACTACCATATTAAATACACAACTACCATATTAAACGCACAACAACACAACTACCAACTACACACTACATAACTAATTCCAACACCCAACTAATTTCAACAGTAATAATAATGTGTATTTTTGTGTCATTCTTTTTTCTGTCAAGCAAATTTTGATATCTTTATTATCCTGCAGTGACTGTCATTGTGTTGTCTTAGATGTTTGATTGTCTTAAGTTAAAATAACTAAACAACTGTTTGTTTATTGAAATTTCCCCAACTTCTTGATTGACAAAATGCTTTTTCGGAATGCAATATAGCTGGTGTTTTCTTATTGTCATTGTCTGTGTACTTCTAAATATTGCCAAACCTACTTGATCAGATTTTTCGTGGAGGAATTCTGTTGCTGGTTCTTTTGAGAGATGATTCAGCTTTCTTTTTTCTATTGCTCTCATTGTCCAGCAATTTGTTACTTCTGTTGTTCTTTTATTTATCTTCTTCGTACTTGTCTGATTTATTGAATCTGCCATAGTTTGCTATCATGCTTCATTTTCCCTCATTCCTTTTCTCTTTGGTCCAGGGGATTTGTGGTCAGGTTCTGAGGGTGGTGTTATCAAGATATGGCCATGGGAAGCTATTGAAAAAGCTCTTTCTCTTACACCAGAAGAAAGGCATATGGCTTCTTTAATAGTGGAGAGGTCATACATTGACCTTAGGAGCCAACTTTCTGTAAATGGATTCAATAGCATATTAACTTCAGATGTTAAGAACTTATTATCTGATCACTCTAGAGCAAAAATATGGAGTGCTGGTTTTTTATCGTTTGCACTTTGGTATGCTTACCCTCCCTCAGAACATTTATTTATTAATCTGACACCTCGTTTATTACTCTTTCCCCGTATATAATAGACCATATTTTCTTTACTCCTTGCCTGATTTTTCCATTGATAAAACTCATTAGTTCCACCCGTTTTCCTGCTATATCTTTATGCATGCATGTATGTGTGCAGGTATGCATTTACAAGTGCATTGGATAATCATAATCATATTAATGTGTATATATGTAGATGTGTAGGTATGTCTATGCAGGGGAATTACTGAAAGTAATTGTGGCTGATTTTTTCTATGAGTTTTCAAAATACAGGGATGCTCGTACGAGGGAGTTACTGAAAGTATTTAATATAGATGGTCAGATTGAGAATCGAGTTGATATGTCATTAGTACCAGATTTCGCAATAGAAGATGAGGTTAAGATGAAGATTATTACTAGTTCAAAGAAAGATAAAACACAGAGTTCTTTTGGTTTTTTCCAGCGTTCACGTAATGCCTTAATGGGAGCAGCTGATGCTGTTCGTCGAGTTGCAGCGAAAGGGGGCTTTGGAGATGATAATCGGAGAACTGAGGCACTCACCACATCAACTGATGGAATGATTTGGACTGGATGTGCAAATGGCTTTCTTGTGCAGTGGGATGCTAATGGAAATCGTTTGCAAGATTTTCAGTATCATCCTTCTGCTGTTCAATGCTTATGTACATTTGGGTCGCGGATATGGGTTGGTTACGTGAGTGGAATTGTCCAGGTATTGGACCTTGAGGGTAATCTTCTTGGAGGATGGGTAGCTCACAGTAGTCCTGTGATAAAAATGGCTGTTGGGGCTGGTTATGTTTTCACCTTGGCTAATCATGGTGGTATACGCGGGTGGAATGTCACATCTCCTGGACCTCTTGACAGCATACTGTGTAAAGAGTTGGCCGGGAAGGAGTTTTTATATACACGAATGGAAAATTTGAAAATATTGGCTGGCACATGGAATGTTGGACAGGGAAGGGCTTCTCATGATTCTCTTATATCTTGGCTTGGTTCTGCAGCTTCAGATGTTGGCATTGTTGTTGTTGGATTGCAAGAAGTTGAAATGGGTGCTGGTTTTCTTGCTATGTCTGCTGCGAAAGAAACTGTAAGATATCTACTTCACCAAACTTTCTTCTGAAGTATGATAAGAGGCCAGTAGATTAATGCTTCATTTTATGGCATGGGCAGTTAATAAATCTGTTACTTGGTTTTTTTTGCAACTTCTGAATTATCACTTTTCTGTGCAAGCAATCACAAATTTCAAAATTTTGCGGATATACTTGTTTGTATGCAAATGTATTGGGAACTTCTTTCTTATATCAATTAGGATGGCCCCACGCACTAGGCTTCCCACACTAAGGGGATTCAATGTATGCAGTCTTATCCTTTCATTTTTGCAAAGAGGCTGTTTTCGTGATATGAACCCGTGGCCTCCAGGTCACCAAGGTTCATCCTCTTCTTATATCAATTAGATAAGAAAAATAATTGATTATTGCATTTTGAATGTGCTGTCAGAGTTATCTTCTGTTATAGAATTATTTAATATGAATTTACATTTTTCTAAACCTTGTTCTTATCGTCCCTTACAACTACAGGTTGGACTTGAGGGGAGTGCTGTTGGACAATGGTGGCAAGATATGATTGGAAAAACATTGGACGAAGGGTCAACGTTTGAACGTGTTGGGTCTAGACAGCTGGCAGGATTACTTATTGCTGTGTGGTAAGTTTCAGTTGTTGGAAGATTTTGGATGAGCTTGACTTATCTTTCAACAGTTTGGATATATAACCATTTATAATTGCTATTTGAATAACATCTGGATAGTGGGTTATCAAATGCATGATTTCTTAGGGGTGGTAAAACGAATTGACGAATCGAATTTGTATCGAATCCTAAACGAATCGAATCAAAATATGATGGATACGTATTCGATTCGTTTATTAAGCGAATCCTAATTAGGCTTCGTATTCGATTCGTTTATTAAACGAATCAAATACGAATATTCGTTTAGTCATGTTATTATTTAATAACATAAGTTACCATAATTTATTTATATTAATTCTTCAAAAATATATACATATGAAATACGTAATTAATATATTTACTAAAAATAGCTCACCAAATATCGGCAATATTATTATTATTATTATTATTATTTTTATGGTAATTAGCCATAATTTCTCGAATCTTAATTGAAAAATAACAATAACTAGTAAAAGAAAATAATAAAACAAATCATAAACTAATAAACGAATAAATGAACTTAAATTCGTAATCGAATTGACCCATTTATTAAACGAATCCATTTTTTCAAACCCTCATTTGCTTTAAAGCGAATCGAACGAATAAACGAATTCTAACCCAAATTTCCACCCCTATGATTTCCTTATGTTACTATGTGTATGGTTCAAATAGTCGTTATGTATTAATCTTGGGTGAAGCTATTTGGCAGGCATTTTATCATTGTCATTATCAAATTGGAACGCTTAGCTTGATTTCCCCCCTTATTTTAATGATTCCCTCAAACTCAATTAAACCAATGGCTGATTGAATTTCCTTGTTCAGTCCATATTCCTTCATTATGTTTATGACTTTTGTCAGACTATTTTTTGGTTAGAGCTCAACTTATAGTTCCTGCTGTACTTGTCATGTTTAATTGAAGATTTGTGTTTTAGGGTCAGGATTAATCTAAAAGATTATGTTGGGGATGTCGATGTTGCAGCAGTTCCATGTGGGTTCGGACGTGCAATTGGTAATAAGGTATGCTAAAAGGTTACGTGTTCAATTGTCTTAACTCTTTGTGATGATTAGAAATTGTATCAGTTTGCATTGGTGGATGTAAATTATGTTCACATCGACACTGCTGAAGTGCAATTCTTCAACTAAAATTTGTGTACGGGTGAAATTTATGTGTCTCAGATTGTAGACCATTAAATCCAAAAGTATTGAAAGGTTGAAATTGCGTCAACATGTGCAATTCGCAAGATGCATTAGTTTTGTATGATAAGTTTTAATCTCAACAATTTAATGAATGAAACCAATTGTTAAAAAAATTGTATTAAAATTTATGAAAAAAGATGTGATACACTTTTCTTTTCCTGAAAATTGTATTGAGGAAAAAAAGTCAGTACATCTAAGTTGTGGACCATCTGAATTGTTGTGATATTGGTCTTTATATATTTTAAAATATTAACAATATTTCATAATTTAATATAAATATATAATGGCAAAATATCTCATATATTCTCTTCATCTGCATTAATTTTTTCCCTTTATCATATGGATTTCTTGCATATGGACATTAACATGTATACTTCCTAAAGTACTCGCAGGAAAAAAACTTTTAAAGCCTGTTAACAAGCTCTATTCAATAAAATAGAGACTTCTTAAATGGATAAACTTTTACACAACCATCACAGATGCTTTGTCATGTCAAAGTGGGTATTTCAATACATTCCAAACTAGAAAATTGGACAAATAACTTTGGATGGTGAGAGTGACAATTAAATCTATTTGTATATATGGACACATTTCTAGCATGCACATATTATAATCAATCTAATTATGTCAAGCAGTCCAGACAATACATATCCATCGTTATTTTTATTGGTTTTTGTTTTTATTGTTGACATGGCTACTGGTTCTCCACCCAGGGAGCTGTTGGTTTGAGGGTTAGAGTGTATGATCGGGTAATGTGCTTTGTCAATTGTCATTTCGCTGCGCATTTAGAAGCTGTTAATCGTCGTAATGCTGACTTTGATCACGTATATCGGACAATGACCTTCGGCCGACCATCTAATCTGTGCAGTGGCGCAGCGGGTATGATGCCATACCTGTTATTGTCTTCCTTACTTGCGTGCTCATTGTATTTATTATGGCTTGTTTATAGATATGGCTTGCCATTGCTCCTTTCTGTTGCAGCTGGGGCTTCTTCTGTTCAAATGGTTCGCAGTACAAATGTATGTATTTGTTTCGATGGGTATAGTTGCTACCTTGATCTCAAAGTTACTGCTTGCTTGCTTCATTATCCTCCACTTGGTCCAATATAAAGTTTATGACTGTACAGGCTTTGATTGGCCATACTGTTGAAGGAATGCCTGAGTTATCTGAGGCAGACATGGTCATATTTCTTGGTGACTTTAATTATAGGCTTGATGGTATCACATATGACGAAGCAAGAGATTTTGTTTCTCAACGATGCTTTGATTGGCTTAGAGAAAAAGATCAACTCCGAGCTGAGATGGAAGCTGGGAATGTCTTTCAGGGAATGCGAGAAGCAGATATTAAATTTCCCCCCACATACAAGTTTGAAAGACACCAAGCTGGGTTAGCAGGTATCTTTTAGCATAAAGTTTATGAATTGAGTCTGGTTTGTTAAATGAAATTCTTGGGTTATTTGGATTGTTTAAATGGACTACTTGGGGTCATTTGGATTGTAAAAATGAACTTCTTAGGGTTACTTTGATTGTTTAAATGAACTTCCTAGGGTTATCTGGTATTTTGGTTCCTATGTGATTTCTGTATTCACTCACAAGTGGGATGAGCAATGCTTCAATTACTAGATCTGCTTGGAAGTTTTATGTTCCCAACCAAATGTGGAAGTTTTTTGTTTCTCTGACTCAAGTATGCGGCTTATGGCATATAGATCACTATTGATATACCTTTAACCAAAATCAAAAATATCTTTTGTAGATAGTTGTCCAATACACATTAGATAAAAGCGATAAAGAAGAAAATTCACTTTCAAGTGATAAAGTAATATGGTGTTTTCAAGGAGCCAATCTGTCACTATGTTTGCTGATATTTTCTGGACTAATGTGTAAACTGTATTTCTACAGGTTATGATTCGGGTGAAAAGAAGCGTGTTCCTGCCTGGTGTGACAGAATTTTATATCGTGATAGCCGATCAGCTTTAGCATCTGAATGCAGTTTAGAGTGTCCTGTTGTGTCTTCGATATTACAGTAAGTTTTCTTATTATTGTCATTTTCTTCCCATGTATAGAAACAACCGATGCTTGTAAATTGTAATTGTAAATAATGCATATTGCCTCAAATAACTTTTTGCTCTTTTTTTTTTTTTTTTTTTTTTTTTTTACACATTGTCTCATGTAGATCATGCCTCAAAAATAGTTTGAATAGGCATCGATAGCTGTTTAATGCACTGCCATTAAGAAATAATAATATCGGTTAATGAATCAACCTAAGGTAGGGGAAACGCATAGAAGGATGGTCTTGCTAGCATGGATGAATATGGGTACCTCATAATATATTGTTATATACAGCAGATGCAATCTAATCCCCTTGTTCTACCCTATAATATATTCATCCATCTAATCTTGTACGCGCCTAGAGTGGTGTTTGTATTGGCTTGATATGACCTGATGTTCAGGTCATATCAAGCTCTGAATATTTGAAAAAATTTCAACTTGATTATGAACTGCGCTATTAATTGAATTAGAAGCCTATATATGACATCTATAATCTATTTTAAAAAACACCTCATTTCATGTCACCATTGTGCCGACACTCTTATAGACATAAGACAATGCATACACGCACACTGTGTTGTCTCTGCTATCCTTTTCCCCTTCCTTTTTTTTTTTTTTTGGTGTAAAGCTTGATATCTCCATTTGAATAGGTATGAGGCTTGCATGGATGTAACTGACAGTGATCACAAGCCTGTCCGTGGTATATTTAGTGTCAATATCGCTCGAGTTGACGAGTCAGTGAGGAGACAAGAGTTTGGAGATATAATGAGATCTAATGAGAAGATTAAAATCATTCTTGAAGATTTAAGCAAGATTCCAGAAACTATTGCCAGTACAAACAATATAATTATTCAAAAACAGGACACTTCCATTTTGCGTGTCACAAATAAGTGTGGGGAAAATGATGCTTTTTATGAAATAATTTGTGAAGGCCAGTCCACTGTCAAGGAAGATGGACAAGCATCAGATCGGCACCCCAGAGGTTCCTTTGGCTTTCCGAGATGGCTCGAGGTAAGTTCTTTTGCTTTGGACTAGTAGGAATACTTTGATTTATCTATCTGGCTTGAGTTGCTTTTCTTTCAAATTAAGAATTTCTGTAATGCTGTTCCCAACTGTTAATAGTTGGATTAAAAAACTGGATCATCAATTAGGGTGTGCCACTCTGCCTAACCCATATCACCTTTTTATGGGGATCCCGTAAATATTGATGGTAATGATGATGGATTCAAGAAGTTATCAGGTTGAACATCTTGTCATGGGGCATGTAAGCTGAATTTGAATCTGGTTTATAATTTTTCTCAAGCCTGGTTCATTTTGCTACTGTGGGGGGTATCAAGATTTGCTATGAATTAGGAAAGTTGATTCAAGATAATATGTGATTCATGTATTCCAAATCATATATACATGTCTAGGAAGTTTCAGTCCCCTAGGAAAATGATTTGGAGGATGTTTCTCGAATGGAAAATGGCCCCATACCTCTTGTGTCTGCTGCCTATGTCTCAAGAAAAGGTGAAAAGATAATTTTTCTCTGTAAGGAAGTTGTTATTTAGTGGACCACTGGTCCGTTTTTGTAATCTTTTCACCTTTTCTTTTTCAATATAATCTTTGTTTCCTATAAAAAAAAATGTCTCATGCTCTGATGGACTGCACGAAGAAGTATTCTTTCATTTTCCAAATTATGGTGATATTACTAGCTGTCAAGATATGCACAATTTTCATTTTCACTGTATTATAGGTGATCATATGAGATTTTTGTTGCAAGTTCATATATGTTTACAACCACACATGCGCTTTCATTAATCAGGCACATCTCTTGCATCTTACAAACGTTAATTGTTGTTGTCTATTGTGGAAATTGAATGTAGTCAGATGTGTTTTCTGCTTTCAAGTACTTCAGTCATCAATTAGCTATCTGATAAAACTAGTGGACTAAAAGTTGAATGATTCTTTGTTTCTTGACTTTTGCATGTTGTATTGAAACTATTTTTTTGATTAATTTCGTGTGTTGGTAATATTTGAACTAGGTCACACCAGCTACTGGCATAATCAAACCAGATCGAATAGCAGAAATGTCAGTTCATCACGAGGACTTTCAGACCCTTGAAGAGTTTGTTGACGGCGTCCCACAAAACTGGTGGTGTGAAGACACAAGAGACCAGGAAGTTATACTGGTGCTTAAGGTTCGTGGCCGGTATTCAACTGAGACAAGAAATCATCGTATTCGAGTGCGGCATTGTTTTTCAGCCAAATCAAAACGAAAGGCACATAAACCCAATGACTCTGTGCAGATCCCAGGAAGTGTTCTTCCTCGGTCAGATTACCAACGTCTTAGTAGTTCCCTTGATGTGGTTGACCACTTACGAAATTTGCATAGTCCTTGAAATGAAGAAGATAATATCCCCAGAAAATACATGTAACTGTCGAGGAAGGTTGATTTGTGCTTTACTGAATCGATCTTTCTTGTAAATAGCAAGCAGCTGGGTGTCGCCTTTAATGATTAACATGTTTGATTTGTTTTCACAGAATATTCAGTCTACCTGGTGCCAATTTTTAGAATGTCATCAGTTTCTTTGGAGAAGTTTTGAGTCCTAGCTGTGATCCTTTTGTGACAGAATTTAAATGTACAGGAATTGCAAATACAGCAAGCATCTAAGAGGAGTGTAGTCCTTTTCCTTTATTCCAGATTTCGTTTGCAGGAAAGTCTCAGTCGTTTGAGTGGCCATTTTCTGTCAGGTGTCAAGTGCCCAAGGCCTGGTGTGCAAGAAGATGAGGAAATGTGTGAGATTTATGTTAATTTTTTTTTTTGGTTGCTACAACTAATATTGGTGGTTTGTTAAATTTGATTATTGATTCAAATAAGCGTTTTAAATTCTTAGCAATTTAGCAGCCGATGAAAAATTATAGGCCCGGGTCTGATTTGTGTGACTTCATTAGAAGCCCTCTTGTAATGGCTTGGAAACCAAAATACTTGTAAATTTTCTAAAGCAATCAGCCAGCCTCTCTTTTTTTGGAATATCGGGAAAATCTCACGTCATCTATATTGGATTAGTCATTCTATCAGTTTTTTTTTTGTAGAATATCGGGAAAATCAGACCCCGTGTGGGTAAATTAATACTGTCCTATACTCTTATAAGTGTGTTATTCAAAATTTCAACCTGAAAATAAGATTCTAAGCTCAAATCTGGATGGTATCCTTGAGGACATCAGCCCGCTTATCTGCTCCCTCCCAAATACCCAAAACACAAATAGTCATATAGTCATAGCTGTCATGACAGGACTGGGCACAACCGCATAAACTTTAAAAATGCTCTTATCAGACCCAAAAAAAGGCCATTGCTTCCAATTTAAAATACGACAAGTCGTCCAAGAGGGGAAAAAAAAGAAGACGCGTGTCGTCCAATATGAAATTCACCAGACGAATTGTCGACGACCTGTAATAATAGTTGATTAGACGACAAATCTTCTATAAATTATATTGCACAAGTCAGAACCTCCGTCCCTTAATAAATTAAAACGAATAGGGATCCACTCCACATGCTAATTATCATCCCATTTTTATCTTTAGTTTATTTTATTAGGACACTCCGGTCAAGAGAGTATATATTCTAAATAACCACCTTCAAAAACGTATGTTTTGTGTGGTTGCAATGTGTGTGTAAAGGACACAAAGGCGTTGGGACCATTGGGTAGGTTTGGTAGGTGAATTAGAATCCATTACCGAGTACCGGATTTGCAATCACAAAATAAATAGGATACTTTTTTTTTTATTTAAAATGTTAGAAATCACACCGTTAGATTACTTGATCTGTATTTAAACGGAGTAGGTAAAAATTCTATTTGTCTCAGGTTCTTATAAAAATTAAACACTTGGACTCGAACGCAGAATCTGATAATCAAATCCTAAATCTTTTACCACCAAGCTACACCTCTTGGGAGTAAATTTTTTTTAAAAATATTAGAAACCCGTTATCAAATCACCCGACCCGAATTTACACGGAACAAGTAAAATCTACCGCTGCCTCAAACTCTTACAAAAAGTACATTTATAAATTGACTTAAACAATCAAATCTTAAACTTTACACCGACAAATAATAAATAGAATACGTCGAGCTTATATCAGACAAATATCGATAATTCCAGTATAAATTCATTCCAACACTGAATGCTGCTGAAACTTGATAAAAGTGGGTGGGGATAATTAAGTGAGCCTGAGTTGTGAATAGAAGATGTAACTAACAAGCAAGCTCTTGCTAGTTTTTGTAATTGACAATTGAAACTCTCTTAGTTTGCTCAGAACCGAGAAGTTACTTGGTATAATGGAACAAGTAGAGAACAAGCAAGTGATATTCAAAGGGTACATAGAGGGAGCACCCAAAGAGACAGACATGGAAGTCAAAATTAGCACAGTACAGCTCAAGGCACCAAAAGGGTCAGCTGCATTTTTGGTTAAGAATCTTTATCTATCTTGCGATCCTTACATGAGAGGCCGCATGCGCAGCTCTTTTGCCTCTCGCTACATTCCCCCTTTTGTTCCTGGTCAGGTAATTCATTCATCTTTTCAATCACCTCTTTTACTGTAGTTTCCAATTATTTTAGGAAATTTTGAGATACTGTTCTATGTATTTGATTAAATAATCGAAATCAAGCTAATTTTTGTTATCAACACTTGTAATGTCCTTTTGCATTAGGCCGTTTTGCTGCTAATTATTTGAAAAC
Source organism: Zanthoxylum bungeanum (assembly GCA_019454045.1). Classification (NCBI taxonomy): domain Eukaryota; kingdom Viridiplantae; phylum Streptophyta; class Magnoliopsida; order Sapindales; family Rutaceae; genus Zanthoxylum; species Zanthoxylum bungeanum. The sequence goes on along the minus strand of SKCR01039245.1, from coordinate 42,186 downwards.
TATGACAAAAGATTAAATTCTAGTATTAGTGTCAAAGATTTGAGCTTTATGATGGTGACAATTTTGGTATGACAATCATCCTTTGTGTACTTTGATGAAGCCCATTGAAGGATTTGGTGTGTCGATTGTCGTGGATTCGGATAACCCAAATGTCAAGCCGGGTGATTTAGTTGCAGGGCTCACTGGTTGGGAAGAATACAGCTTGATTAGGAGTACAGAGCAGCTTAGGAAAATTCAGCCAGATGATCATATTCCTCTGTCATACAATGTGGGACTTCTTGGTATGACCTTTTTAGGGTACAAAACTATGCGTTTTTCGCACTATTTTATGATTTTTTTTCTTTTCTTTTTGATAATTATTATCATCATTCTTCTTGGATGCTCTGACAGAAACATTTTTCACGACATAACTTTCTTTCTGATCTATTAGAGTGCTTCTCTTAAACAAGATGTACCCAAGGGGTGTGGCTTGGTGGCATAAGGCTTGAGATTTGATTGCCCAAGTCCTAATTTCGAATTCGGGGTAGCCGGGGTTTTACCTGTTCACTTAAGCCCGAGTTGAGTGATTTGGCTGCGGGATTTTCAATGTCTCTGAGGGGAAAAAAAGATGCAACTGCTAATCTTAAATACTTGGCAAGAACTTGATTGTGTAGTTTTGAAAAACAAATATGTTGAAAGACCTACTCTTTCCTGTGTCTGGAATATTAATACTGCATGAGCAAATTTATTGAACTGAAGGAAGTAAGATCCTGTATATGAAATAAGTTTAACTAGTTTTGTATAAAAATCAAACAAACTTGTTCCTCTTGTTTTTGCGTTCCTTGGAGTTTTTCTTCCTACGCTTAAAATAAATAGGAGATGTAAAAGTGTTTGTATATAAATACCGTGTATATATATATTATCTTGTTTTTTTCCCCTCCTTTTTTTGGTCATTCATTTTCACTACAGCTTTTTTAAGTCTTTCTAAGTCATCAATTGCATAGGTTGTTTTGTTTTCCTCTTAATTTGCATGCTGTCATCCAACCTAAAACTCAAGATGTGCTGTCCTAGGTTCTATGTTTTTCGGTTTAACTTACAATATATTAACCAAGTTATAGGATCTATTTGAGATAGTTACTGAAATGGAAACTCTCTGACAGGTATGCCGGGTTTTACTGCTTATGTTGGATTTCACGAGGTTTGTTCCCCTAAAAGCGGGGAGTATGTTTTTGTCTCTGCAGCCTCAGGTGCTGTCGGTCAACTTCTTGGCCAACTCGCTAAGTTGCATGGTTGCTATGTAGTTGGGATGCTGGAAGTAGTCGAAAAGTAAGATTCTTATGGATGAATGATCTCATTTATCTTAGATATGTAGTATTCACAGTTTGTTTGGTAGATTTGAGTGACTCTTGATGATAGATGTTTTTGAATTTGATTGCATAAAAAAATCATTTATGTTGTATATCAGGTTGATCTTCTGAAGAAGCTTGGGTTTGATGAAGCTTTTAACTACAATGACGAATCAGACTTGGATGCGGCTTTGAAAAGGTCAGTAACATATGAAATCACAAATAATTAAGAACTGGTGTAAAGACTTGTTATTTGATATGCATGTTTCTCTTTTGTTATTTTCTTTTTTAAATTCCAGTTGCTTCTCTGAATTTTATAAATATGAGAATGTAAAATAAGTTTGTTTTTTTTTTGTTTGTGTGAAACTCAGCTTCCCCATCTTGAAGTTATTAAATAGCAACTTTGTTGTGAATTTCAGTAGCAATTAAAAACACAGACATGCATAGGGTGTCTGCGAAATCAACCAACCCAACCAAGTAAAACAATTTTCTCAGTCAAAGGCTTAAGACAGAAATTGCTGTGGAAAAATAATGTTTGATTAGCATGTAGACTTCACATCTTAGTATATTATTCTTTAGGTTTTCATGGTAGAAACCATGACAACCAGGGTATGAATCAAACGATATTTAATTATTATATACATTTTTCGTCATCTTTTTTCTTACCAGCTTTTAACTTACCTTCTAACCAGCTGCTTCCCACAAGGCATTGACATCTACTTTGATAACGTGGGTGGCGAAATGCTTGATGCAGCATTGCTCAACATGAGGGAACACGGCAGAATTGCAGTCTGCGGAATGGTATCTCTGCATAGCTCCTATGATCCTCAAGGCATTCATAACTTGTTTAATCTTGTACCAAAGCGGATCACAATGAAAGGATTCTTACAAAGTGATTACTTGCATCTGTACCCGCGTTTCTTGGATTATGTTATCAGCAATTACAAGCAAGGGAAGATTGTTTACATTGAAGACATGAATGAAGGTTTGGAAAGTGCTCCAGCTGCTTTCGTTGGCCTATTTTCTGGAAAGAATGTTGGCAAGCAGGTTGTTCGTGTAGCCTCTGAATGATTATGGCACAGCCGTTAAGATAATTGCACTATATGTATGGTAAGTATTTAATTATATGTATTATTTTTATTCAATAATTATCCATCACAGTTCTCTAAATACTATTTGATATGAATGTTTCCTTTTAAAAATAAAAATAAAAATTCCAATCGTTTCTCAAAGACATTTAGAACTTTTTTCCCATTTGATGAGACTAAATCCGGACTGTGAATTCATTTGGGAACTCTCTCTGCTGACTTTATATGCATGACAAATAAGCATTTCTCTTAAAATACTTATCGTTGACTTGAAGTTTCCAATAAATAGAAGCGTCCACCTTTGCTAAATAAATAAACAAAATGTTCTCATTTTATTTGGAAATGTTGAAACCCCATCCTGATTTAAACGGAGCAAGTAAACTCTTGACTGTCTCATACTCTTACAAAGAAATACACCATATATATTCGAACTTATGACCTGACAATTAAATCCTTTACCATCGAACCGGGGCAAGTGTTCTCATTGTTGCTAGAGCCTAGAGACACTGATGCGCTGCAGGACCTAAATCTTCAACTATAAGGAGCCCCATAATTCTGGGAAAAGATCTGGGTACCAATAAATTGGATTTTTTTTTTTTTTTTTGGACACAAATAACTTGGATGTTATATATATTATATCATAAACCATTCCTATCACCGCTTAAATCACTGGACATAGCAGTAGAAGGTATTTGATGAAGCTTCCCCTGTTTTCCTTGCAGGTCCAGTAGTTCACTACTCACCACACTACCTGCAACTCCCTGCACTACCCACTACAACTCCAAAGTGAGTTCCCAACAACCTCCACAAGCAACTGCTTCATCAAGCTAAAGGAATTCTAGCTATTCAAGCAATGTATGTGTGATCAATATTTGTACTCAATAAGCAATGTATATGTGATCAATATTTGTACTCAATAAGCAATGTAACAGTAATAGAAATGAATGTAAAGACAACTACTTTTCATTAGCCTCCAAGGCTATTGTTCTTCCTCTCTTTTCTTTTTTAAAGTGTCTATTACATAGCAAAATCTACATAATACTGAAAACTAACAATCTCCAGGAACAACGGCTGCCACAGCTGACTCCCATGACATTTCCCAAATGACCTCCATGTTTTTCCTCCCCTCCCTCCTGTGCTGATGTCCTTTTCTTTTCTTTTACTGCTGCCCTAACAAACTCTTCTCTCTCATTGGTCCAGCTTTTTCACCCTCTCTGATGCTTCCACTTAGCAATCGATCAGCAGCTCTTCCACTTGGCAATAGATCAGCATCCTGCAATTGAGCAGCAGCTCTTCCACTTGGCAATAGATCAGCATCCCTTTTCCTCATTTGATAGACCTTCAGCTCATGGGCCCTATCAATACCCCCCATTCGAACACACTTGTCATTGCTTGTAATGATTCCCAAGTACTTTCAAAGTCGGGAAAGCCTTGCCATTTGACTAAAACCTCATGATCACCATTCAAGAGCTTGCGAGAATTAAGAATAGATTCAGGAAATACCTATAATTTGTACTCCACCGGCATACAATAGGGCGAGGGTTGACCTGAAAGAGGTGGAGCAATTGAACGCTTAAGTTGAGAAACGTGGAAGACAGGATGAATCTTGGCATTTTCCAAAAGCTGCAACTTGTAAACTGTTGGGCCAATCTGCTCCGAAATCTCGAAAGGGCCATGATACCTTGGACTTAGCTTCTCATTGGGACGTAGTGCTAGGGACTTCAATCACTATGGCTGAATCTTAAAGAAAACTGAATCTCCCACCCTCAAATTGACATCCTTTCTCCTGCTATCTGCTTGAGCTTTCAATATGTTTTTGGGCCAATCCCAAGTTGTCTTTTAATTCTCTTAAAATCATATCTCGATCCCGTAATTGCATATTCACTTCATCAACAGTCGACCCTCTAACAGAAAATCGAATCAAGGGTGGTAGATCTTAACTATATAACGCTTTAAAAGGTGTCATACCCGCTGAATTGTGATATATAATATTGTACTAATATTCAGCCCAAGAAATCCAATTTGGCCAGCTACGTGGTTTGCTTTCGACAAAGCATTGCAAATAGGTTTCTAAACACCGATTTACCACCTTGGTCTGTCTGTCCGTCTGTGGATGATATGCTCAGTTTCTATGTCAAACTATCTCTGATAATCGATGCAGCTCTTTCCAAAAGTGACTCAAAAAGACCTTATCTCTGTCTGTAACAATGGTCTTGGGATAACCATGAAGCCTGAAGACCTCGCGGATAAAAAGTCTCGCCACTACTATTGCCGTGAAGGGGTCGGCAAAGTACTAGGAATTGGCTGTATTTTATAAGTCTATCGACCACCACCAAAATCGAGTAAACATTGTGTGCCCTTGGTAAGCCTTCAACAAAATCCATAAAGATATCTTCCCACACCTGTTGTGGGATAGGTAACGGCTGTAGGAATCCCTCAGGTGTCAAAAAAGAATACTTCCTCATCTGACAAACCTCACAAGCAGTTACGAACTTCTAAACATTTCTCTTCATCCATTCCCAATATAATAAACTGGACAATCTTTTATAGGTGTACGAAAATAACATGAATGCCCCCCGCTAGGAGTCACATGAAACTCTTGAAGGAATACAAATATCATGGAAGATCCCTTCAGAATAACTAATCGACTCTTAAAAAACAAGTGCTCTCTAAGCAGAAAAATCAGTATGACTACTAGGATCAGCCCAAAAATCCTTCACAATACCATGGAGTCTACCATTTTTTTGTATTTCCACTTCAATCCCATCCAATACATTACATTACGTACCCCCACAGAAATGGCATCAAGTTCGGTAGTCTCAGCTTGTTGGGCTCTATCTGGCCTTCTGGATAATGCATCTGCCAATCGGTTCTCCTTCCCAAATTTATATTGGATAGAGAACTGATATCCTGCCAATTTGGAAACCCATTTGAGCTGCTCCTCACTTAGACATTGCTGATCCATCAAGTAACGCAAGCTGACCCGAATTGTTCGGATCACGAAAGGTCAACCCAATAAGTAGTGTCGCCACTTCTGAACCGCTAGTACTATGGCCATCAAACTCCCTCTCATATACCGACTTAGCCTGAGCCTATAGTGATAGTGCTGTTGGTTTATATCTAGGTCCCAAGATCATCAAACAGCATGAATGTGTGAAATACATATCAAAGAAGTTGCGGAATACTTACATTGATCGGTTGAGACGATTGAAGACGAATAAATCAAATTTTTTGCCTTCAAAGTGGCGCCCCAACTGACCATCCACTGCTTAGTTTTCCATTTTGAGCGAGATTTTGAGCCTTGAATCTCCGTCATTTGATTCCCGGCTCGTGGTGAGTTTCTCTAACACCTTCGTATGTCTCTCTAGTGAGTGTGCTTCGCATTGGATCTTGCCACAAATCCTCAAATGTGCCTCACTTGTCCACGCCATTTTCAGGCAATGAATCCCCTCTTGGGCGTGAGCTTTGGAGAAGAAAGAGAGAATGAGAAATGTGTTGTGTTGTGAAATTTGTGTGTTATATACACACATTTCAATTTCACTTTCATTTCATTTGAATTTGGCTTTAAAGTCAAACCATTAAAGCCATCAACCACAACACATCACTCACATCAACTTCCATCAATCAGTGAATAGTGACTTGCGTCAATCACTCAAAGTGAAAGACATCCATCACTGATTGACGAATGATGTGACGCTAGACGACTAGCGATTTGACGCTTGATATGACTTGCGTGCCGCACTCAAATTCGAAATGCGAATGCGCTCGCAAATAATCTCGGGCTCGAGTTCGTTAATTCCAAATTAACGATTTATCCGTTGCGTCGCAATTAAATCTAATTTAATTAAATAATCATGTCAAGCATAATTACTATTCCGTCGCTAACGAATTAATTCTAAATTAATTCGTTCGCGCGCCGAATTAAAATCCAATTTTATTACGCGTCGAAATCCAATTTCGTTTAATATATCAAATATATTAATTTACCGATTAATTCCAAATTAATCGTTATCTCTCTTTTATTGATATTTTATCCTAGATAAAATATCTCCGAAATTAATCCTAGATTAATTTTCTCTCTCACACGAATTAATCCCAGATTAATTAAAGTGCGAGTCATACATCATCGGTGAATCATTGGAAGCGACCCATGAGATCCCCGGATATGTTGGCAGTAAATCGGGTCGTCGGAGTATCCGAACATACGTACAGTACTACGTTTTAACGTTTTAACCGATTCACAGAAAGGTTGGCTTCTAGCAAAGCGCCATGCCTACCCAATTCTCCGGAAATATCCTTACAGGAATATGTGATCTATATCAGGCGTAGTATACATCGTATAGTGCATATCGGTCCAGTATCGGATGGTCACGTGCTAGGCCTGGGGTGGAGTTGTGTCTGCCCCGTACGAAGCACATGTCGGATGTCTGGTAACTAGTCTCTATAATCGGATATACATGACCTAGTCATAATATCCCGATGGCCGCGCAGCACTTAAGAGTACTAATACCGTATCCTGCGTGACATCATCTCCACTATGACTGGAGTGATACTTCCGTCTTGACATCACACCCAATACTCTACGATTCTCAATATACCAGTATCGACGTACACAGAACCGGTTAAAGCCCTGGACGACCTCAACCAAAGTATATTGATTGTCGTAAGCATTAGCGGTGCAAGTCTCAAGTTAAGACCAAATACACCTACCCTGATGTCGGACTCCCATAGACACATAGTCATACTACCAATGGGATTCCGAGGGGGTCTATCCAGAGCGAAGCTATTTCCCGTACCATCGGTGAAACACAACCTCCTATCACTTGTATAAGTATCCTATACCAAATACATGAGAATATATGCCGTTGTGCCCTCACAACGCGCACAAGTAATACTAGTCTTTTACGTATTTATCGATGTCCAATCTCGATAATACTCTGACTAGGGATATTTAATGATTTATCCTCATGGATTGATACTGTCTCATATCATTCTCCGTCCAGGAACAAATCATAAGGACCTCTCATCATTTATACATATAGGTGATCTAATCACAAATGATAAGAGTGCAATCTCCTTTGTCACATTTAATTTGTACAACAACACCATGATCTGTACAAATAGTGACGCTATGGGTCATAATTGTCCAACAATCTCCCACTTGGCCTATAGCCAGTCACTCAAGTGTTTAACACTCAAACTATGTACGGTTGGCTCAAATTGCTGAGAAAATCTTTCGTCAGGGATTTCCATGATTATCGTCTGATGCGATTTATACGATCATCATATCGCCATGATGTATGATCCGAACGAATCAGATGAATAGTCGAAGTATGTATCTGGATCGTTGATGAGACCATTAATTCTTTAGCCTGTGCTGATGCCTAGCTCAGCTGCTAACAAAACTATATATAATCTAATTAGATTTATTATTGACCCAGATGGCTTCTATTGCTGCCTCAGCTGCTGCAATTAATCCGCATTTGTTGTTTATTTGGTAACAGTATCTTGCTTGGAAGATATCCAGCTCACCGCTCCGTTATTCAAACTGTATAGTACCGTTTGCGACTTTCAGTCGTTTTATCGGTTTGGAAACTTGCAGTAGTGATCTCAGTCACTTCAAGTTCTCCTTCTCCATAGGTTAAGACAGCATCCTTAGATCTCTAAGATTCTAACGAATGTTCTTAACATCAATCCAGTGACTATCACTTGGATAGGCCTGATTGTGAATCCATATGCTCAAAGCGTATGAGACACCAGGTCACGTACATTTTTCAATGTACGAGTTCTCGCAGAGTTTTAACAACTTAATCTATCCCAGTAGATCTTTATTCCTAGAATAAGGTTGTTACTCCCAAGAATTCTACGGAGAATTTCTCGAAAGCCAAGCTTTCGCCGACTGTTTTTATGGAAATATCATTTCCAAGAAATGACATATTGTTATCATTATTTTATGCAGGACATTCATTGTCAGTGCACTCCCACTAACCTCCTTATATACACAAGAATCATTTTTCGTTTTGAATTCAATCATACACCATTATGATTACATCAAAACGTTTTCCAAGAACCTAATGCTTGCTTCAATCTAAACATGGATCGAATAACCTGCAAACCTTGTTTGCTGGTTTTAGTACGACAAAATCGTCAGGATGTTATAAACATCCTCCAAAGGGTTTCCGTTTAAGGAAAGCGATTTTGATCTTTAACTGACACATTTCATAAATGAAACGTGCAGTTACAACAAGCATTATCCAAATGGATTTACCGTGGCAACAGGTAAAAGGTTAAACCCTAATTAACACAATGTTGATAACGATACCTTTCCGCTACAAGCCTAGCTTTGTACGTTGGTATGTTGCCCTCCATGTATGTCTTCCTTGAAGACTTATACAGTACCTATAGGCACAATGCCTTATGGTACATCAACTAGTATCTTAACATAGTTGTTTTACATGGAATCCATTTCGGACTTATGGTACTTTGCCATAAAAGGGAGTCGATACCTTGTATCACTTCCTCATACGTAGTCGGTTGGTATACCTTAACAAGATTAACATCTTTATGAGGTGAGATCAGAAACCCATATCTCAGGTTGTCTTCTGATTCTGTCCGATCTACGCGTTTCTTGTGTATACGAAGATTAATGGTATAGCTTCATCCTTGATGAACTATTTGTGTTCCATTAAGGACTTCATGCCTTGAACAGCGTCACTCCAATTTTCATCGAGTTATACCATCCTCCCACTTACCACTTCATATCGGTAATCCTCTAAGGAAGACCGCATGGCGAGCAACAATTACAATTGTTCTCTAGTGAGATGTATAAGTAATATACTTATGGTTTTCCCTAGGATAACCCACATTTGGCACTTATCCGATTTGGGTTCTAGTTTGGTATCATCCAAACGTAAGCCCGGCATTCCCAAATCTTCCGGAGTGTGAAACCTTGTTTCCTTCCTGTTCATATCCAATATGAAGTCTGTCAAATAGAATTTACATGGAACCTTATTCAAAATAAGTTTTGCACTGTTAATGCATATCCGTTGAAGGAAACGATAGCTTAGAGCGACTCATGATAAACATTATCATGTCCAACAAAATTCGGTTTCTCCGTACGGACACACCGTCAAACTGACGTGTTCCAGGAGGAGTCCTCATTTGAAAGAATACTATACTCTTTCAAGTATTTATGAAACTTATTGCTTAAGTATTTTCCATTACGGTCTTACCGTGACGGTTTAATACTTTAGCAATCTGTTTGTTTATTTCGTGTCGAAACTCTAAAAGTTTCCGATTTGTGTTCTTTAAAAGAAACACATAACCATAACGTGATGCCACATCCGTTAAGGTCACGAAACATTCATATCCACATCTAGCCTAGCTAGATATGGGCCCACTTAATTCAATGAATAGGGCTATCGATCGGTGGCACTTACACTTTTACCAAGTAAATAGTGTTTTAGGTATCGTACCTAATAAACTAGATTCGTAGACTTTATTTGATTAGTCAAATCAGTCCTAGTACCCACTCTTCAAAAGTGTGGATATACGACTCTTGTTTAATTGTGTCCCAGACAACAATGCCACAAATAGTCCCATCTTGATCAAATCAGTATGAGCTATTAGTTTGTCATGTTATATGTTCGAGATTTAATTTATATTCAAAATATAAATACTGTTATTCACATCTAATGTGTTTATCTCAATGTCATCTTTATATAATGAAACACTTTAGTGTTCTAGAATATAAAGGTTTATCCACAATGGATTAAACACTGATATAGAGATAATATTTCTAGTCTAACTAGTTACATTATAACAGTTTCCTAATTTAAGTACATACCCGAAGGTAGTTCCTAAATTTAGGTATCTATAGTCGAAACAGCGACTTTCGTCCCGTTTCCGATTCGCAGATTAACCTCAGCTTGAAGTCAGTATCCTGCTCACAGCAGATTCTGAACATCAATACATATATTTTTGTACCATACTAAGTATTTTAAAATCCAATTTTAATACTAGTAATGGACATAATTTTGACAAACATCCTTAAAGTCAGAGCCTTGCCCTTTCTTTAATTCCTTCGTGTCTGCTTGTCCAAACGGCAGTACGCTTACGCGATCCCGTATGCATTTACAGACATTTTAGGATATGTCCTTTATATCTTCCAGAGATCATAATGATTTTGCCTTTACCCTTTTTCAATATTTCAGAAGTCTTTGGCCAAGCTTGGATTTCTAGAATATTGACGTAAAGTGCGCCTTGCGCTACTTATCTAATTGCAAAGTTTGACTTTATCTCATTGAGATTAGTCATTAATTCTCCAAGAATTATTAATTGCAAATATAATACTTCTTAAATCTAAACATAGATTTATTACAAGTATATTGAATTAAGCACTAAAGTCATCATCACATAAATCTTCCAAAGATTATGCTCTACTATTCGCTTAATTCATGGGCTAAGGCATAATAGGTTATTTTATCCAATAAAGTAACTTATTATTTATTCCCAGGACCATCCTGAAATTTCATTCCCAATTTGAAAATTTAAACCATTTAAATATTGTAATCCAAGATTATATTTAAATGTCCAATCTTTCAATGTTTCTTGATTTTAATAGTCCAACTATTTAATCAATTATGCCAGGTACTATTTATATAATGATTACAATAATCCAATTATTTAATCAACTATAATATTAATTCAATTATATTGATTACTATAATCCAATTATAAAATCAACTATTTATTGAATTTATTTGAATATAGTCTAACTATATTAATTAAAACAACATTAAATATTAGTCCAACTAATACTTTTAATTATTTGACGAGTGATATTTGTTTGAGCGCGTATGGCGAGTAATTGAACGAATATTGCAAATTCAATTCTTGCCTCCCACTATTTTTCGGCGAGCCTCCTAACCCTCTGTCGAGTACTCGGGAAACTGTGTTTCCTAGTGGGCTAGGATCCCGTTAAATGTCACACAATCTTGACTTTGGCCAACAAATTGTATGATAATTAACTAGGTAGATCTCTAAGATCAATTGGATCCAATCCAACTCCTAGATCCGATAGGTGGACATCCAAGTCCGAAACATATATCTTATATATGCCTACATATCCAATATGTAGCCTAACATTTTTCCTCTGAATCAACTAGGCCTTGGCTTTGGCACAACAAACCTAATGATCCCAGTCAAGCGCGACCCATTGACCATGGAAAGCTTCGTAATCAATGTCGAGTGACAAGAAGTGGTCTTGACTTTGGCCAACAAACCACAACTTGGACAAGACACCGATATGGAACAAAACTCTCGTGATTCAAACACATCTTTGACGGACAAAGGGCTTGACTTTGGCCAACAACCCAATGCCAATCTCGGATCTTGAGTAAGAATCACTCAATGGAAGGAAAAACGCATGATATTGAGGAGGGTTTTTCGCGTGCAAATTGGCTACCAATTTTCTTATCTTTGTTAGGTCTCATCATCATACACCCTTAAACATGCATTCTAAATACATAATAAAGCGCATATGAATAAATAATAATGATATGCGGATGGATACTTCACATTGATCCTAGATCAAATCTCTCCCTTCTCTCTCAAGCTAGCACTTGTATTACTTCTACCCGTTACACTACACTTCTAAAGAAACCTCATTTACATTGAGGGGAATAGGTGAGAAGAGAATACAAAGAGAATAGAGGTGATAAGGCTGGACACGCAGGTCCAATTTAATAAATCAATTTATTACAATAATTTCCAAAATTGCCCCCACCCAACTAATATCCATCCGATATACATTATTCATTCATCACAACCATGTATTCACACAAGCATGTTATCAATCAATCTAATCAAATTAATTAATTTGATAATTAGTGATCATCCAATGTTCAAACAATGATTTGATTTTGCGCGAGTCAAACTCGTTTTGCGAATAAGTACTCAAAGTACGAATTCTCGAATTAAATTAAACTACAACATTCAATCCAATTTAATATGTATTTAATACTAATTCACTATTTAATTCCAAATTAAATATTACACTTTATTAATAAACCTTTTACGACTTAAATTCCAAATTTAATCGTAACGCGTCTCAAAGACCGATTAACGTCCAACGTCAATTCAATTAAAGTCAAATGGGCTTTTATTGATTTCTTAAGGCGTGAACTTTTGGTCAACTCGGGTCAAACCGATAACCAAAGTCCAATCCGGGATTACCCCATAAGCCCATAAATCAATTTAGGCCCATTAGGCCCAATTAAACTTTAAAGGTTCATTAAGTCGCAATTGGGCTTAACGGAAGTGGTTTTGGGCCTAATTGGATCCAATCCAATTTGCCTAAACCAACTTTGTACAACAAAGCCCAATAAGCCCATTTACAACTTTAAAAGCCCAAATCCAATTTTAAGGCCCAAATAATTAAATTACCAAATCCAAATTTCCAATTTAATTAACCTAAAGTGTATATCATGATTAATCACCTAAATTAATATTTCCAAAACATTAAATTAGTCCAATAAATCATGTTTTTATATCATCATCACATGTCCAACATACTTTGATGAAAATCAAACCCATTTACATGCTTAAAGTGTCTCGGCCAAGGAGGGACTTTTTATCCGATTCGAATTCAATCCAATTAATTTCACAATCGATATTAAGTCCTCATCCCGAATGATTTTCAACACATCCAATAATTAAAAAATCAAAATTCCAAGACATTCTAGGGCATAAGCAATTCGGCCAACATAAGGAATTGGGGATTTTTGTTCAATTCAAAATTAAATCCAATTTCATCTCAAATTAACATCATCCTACATCATTACAATTCATCCAATGAATCAAAATGAAAAAATTCCAAGAATTCCATAAACCCTATACATTCGGCCAAGCTCCAAAAATTGGGGAAAATTGATCCAATCACAATTTCATGAAATTGATCCAATCAAACATCAATTAAACATCATTTAAACATGCTCAATCAAACAATTTAACTAAATCATGCTCAAAATCAATTTACCCAATTTTAAGCCCTAAAAATTTCATGCTTGAACCTAGGCTCTTGATGCCATTGTTGGTTATTATCTAGGTCCCAAGATCATCAAACAAGCATGAAGTTGTGTGAAATACATATCAAAGAAGTTGCGGAATGCTTACATTGATCGGTTGAGACGATTTGAAGACGAACAAAATCAAATTTTTTTTGCCTTCAAAGTGGCGCCCAAACTGACCAGTCCACTGCTTAAGTTTTTCAGTTTTGAGCTGAGATTTTGAGCCTTGAATCTCTGTCGTTTGATTCCCGGCTCGTGGGTGAGTTTCCCTAACACCTTCGTATGTCTCCTAGGAGTGTGCTAGCACTTGGATCTTGCCACAAAATCCTCAAATGGCCACCATTGTCCACGCCATTTTCAGGCAGTGAACTGCCCCTCTTGGGAGTGAGCTTTGGAGAAGAAAGAGAGAATGAGAGATGTGTTTGTGTTGTGAAATTTGTGTGTTATATACACACATTTCAATTTCACTTTCATTTCATTTGAATTTGATTTTAAAGTCAAACCATTAAAGCCATCAACCACACACATCACTCATATCAACTTCCATCAATCAGCGAATAGTGACTTGCGTCAATCACTCAAAGTGAAAGACATCCATCACTTGATTGATGAATGATGTGACGCTAGATGCGACTAGCGATTTGACGCTTGATATGACTTGCGTGCCGTACTCAAATTCGAAATGTGAATGCGCTCGCAAATAATCTCGGGCTCGAGTTCGTTAATTCCAAATTAACGATTTATCCGTTGCGTCGTAATTAAATCTAATTTAATTAAATAATCATGCCAAGCATAATTACTATTCACGTCGCTAACGAATTAATTCTAAATTAATTCGTTCGCCCGAATTAAAATCCAATTTTAATTACGCGTCGAAATCCAATTTCGTTTAATATATCAAATATATTAATTTACCGATTAATTCCAAATTAATCGTTATCTCTCTTTTATTGATATTTTATCCTAGATAAAATATCTCCGAAATTAATCCTAGATTAATTTTCTCTCTCAACGAATTAATCCCAGATTAATTAAAGTGCGAGTCATACGTCATCGGTGAATCATTGGGAAGCGACCCATGAGATCCCCGGATATGTTGCAGTAAATCGGGTCGTCGGAGTATCCGAACACGTACGTACCAAGTACTACGTTTTACCGATTCACAAGACAAGGTTGGCTTCTAGCAAAGCGCCATGCCTACCCAATTCTCCGGAAATATCCTTACAGGAATATGTGATCTATATCATGCGTAGTATACATCGTATAGTGCATATCGGTCCAGTATCGGATGGTCACGTGCTAGGCCTGGGGTCGGAGTTGTGTCTGCCCCGTACGAAGCACATGTCAGATGTCTGGTAACTAGTCTCTATAATTGGATATACATGACCTAGTTATAATATCCCGATGGCCGCGCAGCACTTAAGAGTACTAATACCGTATCCTGCGTGACATCATCTCCACTATGACTGGAGTGATACTTCCGTCTTGACATCACACCCAATACTCTACGATTCTTAATATACTCAGTATCGACGTACACAGAACCGGTTAAAGCCCTGGACGACCTCAACCAAAGTATATTGATTGTCGTAAGCATTAGCGGTGCAAGTCTCAAGTTAAGACCAAATACACCTACCCTGATGTCGGACTCCCATAGACACATAGTCATACTACCAATGGGATTCTGAGGGGGTCTATCCAGAGCGAAGCTATTTCCCGTACCATCGGTGAAACACAACCTCCTATTACACTTGTATGAGTATCCTATACCCAAATACATGAGAATTATGCCGTTGTGCCCTCACAAACGTGCACAAGTGTAATACTAGTCTTTTACGTATTTATCGATGTCCAATCTCGACAATACTCTGACTAGGGATATTTAATGATTTATACTTCATGGACTGATACTGTCTCATATCATTCTCCGTCCAGGAACAAATCATAGGGACCTCTCATCATTTATACATATAAGGTGATCTAATCACAAATGATAAGAGTGCAATCTCCTTTGTCACATAGTTAATTTGTACAACAACACCATGATCTGTACAAATAGTGACGCTATGGGTCATAATTGTCCAACAATCTCCCACTTGGCCTATAGCCAGTCACTCAAGTGTTTAACACCCGAACTATGTACGGTTGGCTCAAATTGCTGAGAAAATCTTTCGTCAACGGATTTCCATGATTATCGTCTGATGCGATTTATATGATCATCATATCGCCATGATGTATGATCCGAACGAATCAGATGAATAGTTGAAGTATGTATCTGGATCGTTGATGAGACCATTAATTCTTTAGCCTGTGCTGACGCATAGCTCAGCTGCTAACAGAACTATATCTAATCTAATTAGATTTATTATTGACCCAGATGGCTTCTATTGCTGCCTCAGCTGCTGCAATTAATCCGCATTTGTTGTTTATTTGGTAACAGTATCTTGCTTGGAAGATATCCAGCTCACCGCTCCGTTATTCAAACTGTATAGAGAAGTTAAGTCCTATTATTCAGATGTTTTCAAAATTTATTTTCAGTTAATCGGTTTTGCGAATGAAGGTCCAAGAACACTATGCAACTATTTTTTACAAATTTATTGGTGGATACGGTAATATGATCAAACACCTGGAAAGACATCATGCCGTTGAGCTGAGACTTGATACGATGCAAACTCAAATGGCCAGGTACGCATCATCTAGTAGAGGTACAGGTTCTTTAGATTTATTTAAATATTCTGATGCTAAAAATAGAGAAGAATTATCTAAATTAAATTATATGGCACATCTTTCTTTAAGTTTTGGTGAAAAGCTTGCTTTTACTAATTACGTTCAAAATACTTTAAATCCTGCTGCTTGTAGTATGACTTGAAATACAACAAAACGTCAAATTTTTAAATTACACAAAGATGATCAAATTATTTTAAATGAAACATTTAGAGATATTAAATGTCGTCTTTCTATTTGTTATGATATTTGGAGTGACCATTGGCGAACACACTCATACATGGGTGTGAGTTATCATTGGTTTGATGCATCATGGAACATGCAAAAATGACTTATTGCATTTAAAGTTTTTGATGAACAACATGCTGCACAAAATATTGATAGAATAATGAAAGTAATTTTTGATGAATATGGTTTATTAGGTAAAATTTTAACAATTGGATTTGATAATGCATCTACAAATACTGCATCAATAACTGATTTAATAGAAATATGAGAACCAATTTAGGGGGTCGATTTTTTCATGTTAGTTGCACATGTCATGTCCTTAATTTATGTTTTCAAGATGGTCTGGAAAAATTATCACATTTCATTGATCCTATTAAGAAAACATTTAATTGTATTTGGTCATATTCTCAAGTTAGGAGAGAATGAGCCAAGTTTTGTAAATTAAATGGTGTTAAACCGATAAAATTTTCACGAGATGTTCCAACACGTTGGAATTCAACTTATTTTCTTTTATATCAAGCTTTGCAATACAAAGATGCATTATGTAGTTTTTTTTCCTCAACATATCACATTTTTTCCTAGTCAATGAGAAATTTTTGATAAAATTTTAGATATTTTAAAAGTTTTGAATAATGTTACAAATATTTTTAGCGGAGTTTATTATCCTACATCATATTTATTTATTCTTGAAAGTTTGAATATTGTTGGTGTGGACGCTGAATTCAGTCGAGGTCCACAATCGAGAACGAATTGAAGGGCACGAACGAACCTGCAAAATAAAGGTGGAACGAACGACGAGGTTACTGCCCACCGGTGTGGTGGAAGCCGTATGCACTCCGACGCTCAAGTTAGCCAAAATACGAAAGAGTCGAAGGTGAAATGATTAAGGTCTAATGATACCTCAACCTCAGTTTGATTGCTGTGAGGGTGAGGTATTATGTTCTATCTGAAGGTAGATGTAGTGCAAAACGATCCCCCTCTATTCCTTTGCTTTCTTCTTTTATAGGTTCCCTGATGTGGGGTCCCTCTTCTGCCCGTTGGAGTCGTCCTGAATGGTGGTTTAACTCAGGTGTTTTTTGTCTGATTACTGATGATCGTTTGTCTATATTCTGAAACCGTCGACTTTATGGTGATATTTATGAATTCTGATTCTCTTTTGATTATAGTAACTGGTGTCCGTTGGTTCTCTTCATGTTAATGGATTTGGGCCCATGAGGCTTCCTTGTATGACATTTTTTTTATAGGCTGGATCCGCTAATGGGCTCCAAGTTTAATGGCTGGTCTTGGGGTAAATGTCGATTTTATCCTGGGCCCAAATTTGGCCCGTAAAGTTTATCCCATACTCTCTAAGTCTGGAAGCCCTAGACTTGGAGAGTACCTTCGAGTAAGTCGAACGATCTTGGCAGTGGTCCGGAGCTAATACGTCCCATCGTACGGACTGGGAGGAAGAATTCAGGTCTCCTTTTGCTTTCGACTAGAGTCTAGGAGGCGTCCCTGACTTGACCGTAACCGTTGAAGGCTTTGGGAATTAATCTCAATCGACATGTTGTATAGACTAAGGGAAGCTCACTTCTTGGCTACCATGTGAGCCTATGGGGGGAAGTCCTATGTCGACTGAACCAGATAATGGTTTAGGAGAAATCTCACTCGGCATGTCGTACGGATAGAAGAAGTCCAAGTATCACTGTCGACATGTTGTATGGACATGGAATTCGATAATTCTATCTGACCGGGCATGATTCATCATAGGGATGTCCCCAGTCGACTGAACCAGGTGATGGTTCCGAACTAATTTCACTCAACATATCGTATGTTAGGAGCGAATCCCGTCATTCTATTTGACTCGACATGAGTCATCTAGGGCATGTCACCGGTCAACTGAACCGGATGATGGTTCATGAGTAACTTCATTTGACATGTCATTTGTACGAGTGAATTCTATAATTCTATTTGACTCGACATGAGTCATCTGAGGGATGATCCCGGTCGACTGAACCAGATGACGGTTCAGAGGAAATTTCACCCGACATGTCGAATGTTACGAGTGAATTCCATAACACTATTTGACTCGACACGAGTCATCTGGGGGATGTTCCCGGTCAACTGAACTAGCTGATGGTTCAGGAGTAATTTCACTCGACATGTCGAATGTTACGAGTGAATCCCATAACTCTATTTGACTCAACACGAGTCATCTAGGGGATGTCCCCGGTCGACTGAACCAGATGATGGTTCAGGAGTAATTTCACTCGACATGTCGAATGTTACGAGTGAATTCCATCACACTATTTGACTCGACATGAGTCATCTGGGGGATGTCCCCGGTCGACTGAACCAGCTGATGGTTCAGGAGTAATTTCACTCGATATGTCGAATTTTACGAGTGAATTCCATAACACTATTTGACTCGACACGAGTCATCTGGGGGATGTCCTCGGTCACTGAACCAGATGATGGTTCAGGAGTAATTTCACTCGACATGTCGAATGTTACGAGTGAACTCCATAACACTATTTTACTCGACACGAGTCATCTAGGGGATGTCCCGGTCGACTGAACCAGCTGATGGTTCATGAGTAATTTCACTCGATATGTCGAATGTTATGAGTGAATCCCATAACTCTATTTGACTCGACACGAGTCATCTGGGGGATGTCCCCGGTCGAATGAACCAGATGATGGTTCATGAGTAATTTCACTTGACATGTCGAATGTTACGAGTGAATTTTATAACACTATTTGACTCGACACGAGGCATCTGAGGGATGTCCTCGGTCGACTGAACCAGATGATGGTTCAGGAGTAATTTCACTCGACATGTCGAATATTACGAGTGAATTCCATAACACTATTTGACTCGACACGAGTCATCTGGGGGATGCCCCAGTCGACTGAACCAGATGATAGTTCATGATTAATTTCACTCGATATGTCGAATGTTACGAGTGAATTCCATAACACTATTTGACTCGACACGAGTCATCTGGGGGATGTCCCCGGTCAACTGAACCAGATGATGGTTCATGAGTAATTTCACTCGACATATTTCCTCATTCGACACTTAGATTGTTTCCCTGTCTCTTTCCAGTCATTAATTGCAAACCCTAGTGTGGATTACGAGTAATTTTTAGCGGGAATTTTGTCGCCAATTTAAGTAGTGTGTATAAAAGAGCTTTGGGTACTTCATTTTGCCTCATTCGAATCCGAGTAAGGAGAGCTCTCAAGTGTTTCAAGGTACTATTGGAAAACTTCCTATTGTTCTTCAATTTCTTTAAACATTCATAGTGTTGATTCAAGCTGTTCTTAGGTAAAATTGGCTGTTTGATCTTTGGGTTTGTGTGAATTGTTTAAAAATTATGTTTGTGGGTTTTGATCTTTAGGAGGTAGGTTACTAGGGAGTTTAGTTGTTTATATGCTTGTCGTTTGGAAGATGTCGAGTGGAGAATCCTTAGGCAGCTTAGGTGCCAAGATTGATAGTTATGTCGAATCGTCAAGTGAGACCAAGGAGGATGAAGTATATAAAGATTGGTCGTACCAGAAGTTGATCGAGGGTGGCGTAGTTACCCTGGCTAGGCCTTCTCAATAGACCCCTACCGAGGCCATACCACTAAGGTCTTGACCCGCTGTTGGGGAGCCGAGTGAATTTCCTTTATGAGTGAACCTACTAACTTATTATCTAAGAATCCTGCTAGTCGAATAACTGGGAACTGTTGAGGGAACTCATGGTGCTGTATAGGTTTCCTCATTCTCTGGAACTCCGGGTGCCTTCGTCGAATGAAAGAATCAATTACAAGGTTCCGAGGTGGATGGGATTCTATGTACGTCCATTTTTGTGGGATTGAGGTTTCCTATTCCGAGACTGGTTAGGAGTTTTAGATCATTTTTAAGTTGCTCATCTCACAGCTGATGCAAATGCATGGAGGATTTTATTGTCGATTGAATGTTTTCTTTTGAGTTGGGAATACTCTTTGAGGTAAAAGATGTTTTAGAGACGTACTACCTGAATGAGCATTTGAAGGAGAAAGGAAGATATACATTGATCCTTCGTCAGAGAAAGACGCATTTAGTTACTGGATTGCCGACTAATGATAGGAGAAATTGACAGTCATATTATTTCTTTACAAAGGGTGAGGGTATATTTGGATCGACCGGGGCTGGTCGAATCCAGAATTTTGGTGTTTGTCGAGTGAGTAACGTTCTTTCTCCAAATTTTAATCCTTGAGTCATACTTGAGTATTTGAATAACCATGTGCTTGTTGCTGCAGATCCTTTACGAAATAAGTCATTCGTCACTACTGCACGTACAATCTCCAACACCAAAGCCATTATATCCTTGTCTGCCGAGGAAAGACATTGTAAGACCATCTTAGCGGAAAAGAGATTAAGGGCAACTCCGTTGTGGAAGGAAATTTATCATCAAGAATGAGAAGGTAAAGTTCTGGCCTCCTGTAACGACATTTTGCCCGTGATAAATTGTAGATGGTCGTGTCGAACATTATATGGAGAGTCTAGATATCGAGAGCCCCTAAAATCTGAAGAACTTTTATGAGCAGAGGAAATGATGATTGGACCATTTACAGTAGCTTCACTCGATGAGATGAAAATCCGGAGGAAGTTAAGGAAGTTGAAGAAGAAAGAACCAGAAGTCGAAAAAGAAACTGGTCTTCAGCAAAGGGAAGTCGTTTCAAGTGAGGGTGTGCAAAGAATGTGAAGTCGACCGAAATGACTTCTGCGGGTAGACCCGGCCGGTGGTCCGATTCCGGTTCGGTACCGAACCGAACCGGCCGGTTTCCGGTTCCACACTTACGTGGAGCCGGAACTTTGAACCGAACCAGAACCGATTGGTTTGGTCCGGTTCCGGTTCCGGTTCGGTGCCTAACTTTTTTTTTTAATTTTGAAAATTAATAAAATAAATGAGATTAATTTTATAAATAAAAAAAAATATTACATTGAAGAGCTTGAGCTTAAATTTTTAAAAAATTTAAGTTGCCTACGTATCCTCCAAGGGTGAGAGGAATCAAAACTCACGTAGTTCCATTACAATTTTAAGACATATCCTTTTTTTAAATTACAATTTTACAATTATCAATCATCATTATCAATTGATTCTTCGGCTCTGGTTCCGCTTGCACTGTTGTTGCACTTGTAGAAGCATTATCGAACAAATCTTCAAAATCATCGGGGGCATCTTCTTGTTGTCTCATATCCGCTCGAGTCCAATCATCCACACAAGTTGTTGCTTCTAGAGTGCTTGGATGTAATGAAGATCGCCTAGCTTCCAATATATTACCTCCCAAGCTGAAGGCTTGCTCAACCGTAACGGTGGAAATAGGTGCTGCCAATATCTCTTTAGCAATAATTGATAAAACATGATATATATTTTGGTGCCTGTTCAACTATTCAAGGATTTTAAAATTTTTACTGCATAAACTTTCATTAGAAAACTCAAAATTTGTAGATAAATAATTATCTGATTCAGGGTTATTAGTTGTCGTATCTCTAGCTTTTTTATTTCGTTGCAATAACCAACGATCCCTTGCACTAAGTCTTGTTTGAATTACCGATTCGCTACTACTAGATTCACCTAATGTTCTTAAGTTATATCTTATAATATAATCATTAAATAAAACAATTAAATCATTTCTTAATTTCGTAATTATGCTTGTAATATCAATTTCATCTAATATTCCTAAATAACCATAGTAAGCTTGTAAACCACCACTCAAACCTTCTAATTTAAATCTAGGATCAAAAACAGCAGCAATAAGATAAAGTAAATGAATTTCTCTAAAATAATGCAACCATTTTACCTTCATAGCAGTAAGGGCTTCGAACAAAAACCACTGTCAACATGCTCATCGAGAGTGCCAACATTATTCAAACTCCAAGAAGAAATAAATGTGCTGTAGGATAATAAACACCGCTAAAAACTAAAGTAGCATCATTAAAAACTCTTAAAATATCTAAAAAATTTCAACAATATCCTATTGACTAGGATAAAGTGTGATGTTTTGAACATGTTGAGAAAAAAAAACTACATAATGCATCTTTGTATTGAAATGCTTGACATAAAAGAAAATAAGTTGAATTCCAACGTGTTGAAACATCTCTTGAAAATTTAATCGGTTAATACCATTTATTTTACAAAACTTGGTCCATTCTCTCCTAACTTGAGAATATGACCAAATACAGTTAAGTACCGTTTTAATTGGATCAAGGAAATGTGATAATAATTTTAGTCTGTCTTGCACACATATGTTAAGGACATGACATGTACAACGAATATGAAAAATCGACCCCCTAAATTTGGTTCACATAAGGATTTTAAATCACCGATGGATGCAATATTTGCAGATGCATTATCAAATCCAATTGTTAAAATTTTGTCTACTAAACCATATTCATCAAAAATTACCTTCATCATTCTATAAATATTATGTGCAGTATGTTGGTCATCAAAAACTTTAAATGCAATAAGTCATTTTTGCATGGTAAATGATTCATCAATCCAATGACAAGTCACACCCATGTATGAGTGTGTTTGCCAATGGTCACTCCAAATATCAGAACATATAGAAATACGACCTTTCATCTCTTTAAATATTTCATTTAAAATAATTTTATCATCTTTGTATAATTTAAAAATATGACGTTTTGTTGTGTTTCGAGTCATTCTACATGCATCAGGATTTAAAGCATTATGCACGTAATTAGTAAAATGAAGTTTTTCACCAAAGCTTAAAGAAAGATGTGCCATACAAGTTAATTTCGTAAATTCTTCTCTATTTTTTGCATCAGAATATTTAAATAAATTTACAGCACTTGTACCTCTACTAGATGATGCATACCTGCCATTTGAGTTTGTGTCGTATCAATGCCAAATTCAACCGGATGATGTTTTTCCATGTGCTTGATCATATTACCGTATCCACCAGAAAATTTATAGGTAACCCCACAATAGTTGCAAATTGCTCGTTGTGAATCATCTTCTAGGCCTTCCAAATTAAAATGAATTTTGAAAATATCTGAGGACCGAGCCTTAACTTCTCTTCTTCGTGATTGTGCACTGACACTAGGACCGCTCTCTTGGGTTGGCATATTTGACATTATGTTCTCAGATGAGCTTGCCATTTTTCGTTTGAGAAATTAGGAAGAAAAATAAGAAAATTGAATAATTGTTAAAATTTTAACAAATTAACAACTAATTGAGATTGAGATTGAGAATAAGATTATAAGAGAATTGTATTGAAGTGAGATTGAGAATAAGAGAATTATAGAAAATGAGAGAGTTGAGAATTTGGTGTGTTCAAATAATGAAAAATGAATCATATTATAGATTTTTAGAATTTTTGATACCGAAAATATCCCTAAATATAACCGTTTTATTACCGTTATTAGGGATATATTAATAATTTATATTTTAATTTATAAATTTTTTAATAACGGCTACTAGCCGTTGGGGTAGGGTTCCTGTTGGAACCGTAGAACCGGTGGAAGTCATTGATTGTCCTCGAGCATGATAGGATCCCTGGATCTGGTTGACAATCAACTGAGAGTCTGTCTTCACTTCTATCTTCCCGGCTCCCAGTTCTTTTGCTAACGATAACCCAGCAATCAATGCTTCATACTCCACTTCGTTGTTGGTAACCTTGAATCCGTACTTTATAGTTTGTTGTAAAATGTCTTCTGTCGGGGTGGTGATCATGATTCTAAGGCCGCGGCCCTTTTTATTACTGGACCCGTCGACTGCTAGCTTCCAAGGAATTGTCGGCTGAATGGAATAGACCTCGCTTTCAACTGATGCAAGTAGGCCGGGAGTGAAGTCGGCAACAAAATCTGCCAATGCTTGAGATTTGATAGCCGTCCTAGGCTGGTATGTTATGTCTGGTTCTCCAAGTTCAATCGCCCACTTCATCAATCTCCCTGCCAATTCTGGCTTATGGAGTATGCTTCTTAAAGGATATGTCATGTATATCGTGATCGGGTGTCCTTGAAAGTAGGGTCTGACCTTTCTCGCGGCTGTAACTAGAGCGAATACCAACTTCTCCATTAACGGGTAGCGCGATTCTGCTCCGATCAGTGCTGTACTCACGTAGTAAACTGGTAGTTAAGTATCTGTCTCATATCTCACTAGAACTCCGCTAACCGCGTGCTCTGAAACTCCCAAGTATAAGTAGAGCCTCTCATTGTCGAGTGGTTTCGATAACAGGGGAGGTGTGGTGAGGTATAGTTTGAGACTTTTCAGCGCCTCTTCACAAGCAGGGGTCCACTCAAAGATGTTCGCCTTTTTTAAAGCTGAAAAGAACAAAAAACTTTTATCTGTGGATTTGGAAATGAACCTGTTTAACGCCGTGATCCTCCTAGTTAGTCGCATGAAGTCCTTCGGGCGGGAAGGAGATGGAATATCGAGAATTGATCTAATCTGGTCTGGATTTGCTTCTATTCCTTGTTGAGTGACTACGTATCCCAAGAATTTCCCTTAAGAGACACCAAACGCACATTTAGTAGGATTCAACTTCATTTCGTACCTGTCCATAATGTCGAAGGCTTCTTCCAGATGGTTAAGGTGTTGTTCCGATTTGATAGACTTCACCAGCGTTTCGTCTATGTAAACCTCCATTGTCTTCCCAATTTGACTGTCGAACATCTTGTTGACCAGTCGTTGGTATGTTGCTCCTGCGTTTTTTAAGCCGAATGACATGACCTTGTAACAGAAAATCCCTCGGTTAGTGACAAAGGTTGTCTTCTCTTAATCGTCAAGATGCATGTGGATCTGGTTGTAGCCTGAATTTGCATCCATAAAGCTTAATAGCTCATGCCCAGCTGTTGCGTCAACTATTGAATCAATTTGTGTGTGGTGACACATGAGCTGGGTGACGCATGCTGTTCCGGGCTCGCGGCTCGGTTGGGAGTACGGAGTAGCCCGCGTGGGACTAAACCGGAGAATAAAGGAGTCGCCATCCGGTGTGAACCGGGAAAATGATTTAAGGCCTCACTCACCCCTCGCAAGGGAAGACCTCAAACCGTTGGGTTCAGAATGGTCTCTTACTTATGCCACTTGTAATAAAATGATTTGTGCAATAGTTTAATCGAATCTAGCAATATATATTTTTAAGGGTATTCTATTTCTATGTTCAGATGCATAAATCAAAAGCTCATCTAAGTTCACATATAACACATTTTCACATTTGCATACAACCCATTTGCATATAATCTAGGTCCAAATTTGCATGCATAAAGATGAATTGACATACGGCAAGCATATAACTCCATAAACATGTAACATTCATGAATGCAGAAACGTAAATAAGCCATAATTATACAAGCATGCATAAAAATAAATCGGAATAACAGCGAGCATGTAATCTCATAAATATGTAACATTCATGAATACAAAAGGAACATAAATAAAGAAGCACATATAATGAAAGAGACAACAATTAAGGGCATAATGTAAAGAGACGATCAAAGAAGCAATTATGAATACAAATTAAACGTGCGATGATGTGGTACGGAAAATAATATCTAAGATTGACACCAACACGTATGTGGGCATTTTTCCAAGTGGTACGTGGAATTATATCCCAAGTACAGACCGCACTACCGTCCATTCAGGTCGGCTACGGAATTTATGTCTGGGTTTCCATCCAATATACCATGAGAAATAATGCCTGAATACTGTCATAACATGTATACACAAGCGATAATAGATCAAACCAAGACAAGGGTAGGTAATACAAAGAGATAACTAAAGAGGCAATTAGACATCAAAATAAACGTGCCATGATGAGATTTGAAAGATAAATAATGGAGATGAAAGAAAAGAGATGTGACATATACCCACATCTATATAGGACCTCAAGTGTCCGATTGAACGCATCTCACATTCAATTGAATGCACTTTGTCCGGCGCGGTGAAGTATCGTGGTAAAGGTAGACCGTAGGCTTTTTATCCCTCGAAATAGAGGACCTTTAATCCAACTTACTAAACCCATGCGTAATGCAACATGATGCATGATTATGCAAGAAAATGACATACAAAGAAAAGCAAATAACGAAATTAAAGGCGCGATGAAGTATCGTGGTAAAGGTAGACCGTAGGCTTTTTATCCCTTGAAATAGATGACCTTTAATCCAACTTACTAAGCCCATGTGCATCACATCACAATGCATATAAAATTAAAGACAACAATATTGGACTTCGTATCCCCGATTTACATTCAACCGAATATACATCATCCGGCGCGGCAAAGCATCGTGGTAAAGGATTTTAACCACTCAAAATATAGGACCTTTAATCCAACTTACTAAGCCCATGCGCTAATAACATAATGCATATAAAGAAATAAAGACAACAGTATCGGACTTTGTATACCCGATTTAACACATCTTACGTTCAACCGAATCTACATCATCTGGCGCGACAAAACATCATGGTAAAGGATTTTAACCCCTCAAAATAGAGGACCTTTAATCCGACTTACTAAGCCCATGCGCTAATAACATAATGCATATAAAGAAATAAAGACAGCAATATCGGACTTAGTATTCCCGATTGAACACATCTTACATTCAACCGAATACATCAACCGGCGCGGTAAAGCATCGTGGTAAAGGATTTTAACCCCTCAAAATAGGGGACCTTTAATCCAACTTACTAAGCCCATGCGCTCGATCACATCATTACACAAACAAATAACATGCAGAAATCAAATAGCTAATGATAAACGAATCAAAACAACATAAAACAAAATATGCTCCGTTTACTCAAGTGGTACGTGGAGTTGTATCCCGAGTACAGATAATACTACTGTCCATTCGGAATCGGCTATGAAATTTACGTCTTGGTTTCCATCTTATATACCACAAGAGACGACACATTTTCCCATCTATTCAAAGCCACAACATACACCCACAAACGACTCTCATGAGAAATAAATAAATAAAACAATTAAAAGATGAATAAAAATAAATACGAAAAGTGCCCTTAGGTCTAACCTTTTATGTCGACTCTCGGACGTGCGTTACACGGTGGTCGGAAGGGCTAAAACTTCGCAACTTTTCTGGTTCACTGGTTTGCGTTTTTCCTCGCTTATTCGCTGCTCAAGCTACTGTTTTGACTCTGTTTCACTGTTGTTTTACTGCTGCATTTTGGTCACTATTTTTGGTGATTTAGGCTACTGTTTTGGGTTTTTTGAAGGTTCAAAGTGCAGTTTTTTGTTTACTGTTTTAAGGGTTTTAAAGTGTAGTTTTTTAGTTACTGTTTTGGGCGGTTTCTTGACTGTTTTTCAGTGCAGTTGGGATAATTTCTGGGCAGTTTCAAGGGTTAAATTTGCGGCAGTTTGGTGTTGATTTATTACTTCACGTGAGGGGGGTTGCGGCGTCGATTTGGTTTATATTGTTATGGTCAGTGCGTGGTTGAGTGGCTTTATTTGCTTGTTACGTGAGTGGAGTATAAGGGGCTGTTGAAGTTATTGGATGAGGGCTTTGGTTGCGTGAAGTGTGAGGTGGCTTATGAGGAGTGTTGAGGGCTGCTACGGTCTACGTGTGATTGGATATGAGCAGTGAAAGGAATCATGTGGCTTTTAGGGTTTGTTAATGGGCTGCTACGTTAGGTGCTAAGGGGTGATTTATGATGCGTGAGTGGTAGTCGTGAAGGGGGCTTTAGCGTGGAGAATGAGGGGCAGTTAACGTGAGTTAATTTGTTGAAAGGTTATTGGTTTTTTCGTGAGTTGAAGGATGAGAGGCAGTAGCGTGCAGGATGAGGGGCTTAAGGACGTGTTGGGTGAAGGCTAAAGGCGTGAGTGATGAGGGCTAGACGTGAAATGGAGCTGAGTGATGCTAAGGGGCTGTAGGCGTTATTTGAAGATATTCACGTGGTGAAGGGGCTGCTGTCGTGAGGTGAGTGGTTGTTGGAGTGTGAACGTGGAGGGACTGAGAGAGAGGAGTTGAGACGTAGGGTTTTTGGTGATATTCCTAGTGAGGTGTGTGGAAGGGCTGTTGGCTTGAAGACGTGAGTGGAGTCTTCTTCACGTGGAGAGTTAACGGATTTGAAGGTGGCTACGGTTGAGGACCATGTGTGAATTGGCTGAGGGAACGAACAGTGTTTTGGTGAAGGCTGTGTCGGTTTGTTGGCAGTGAGTGATGAGAGGTGTAGTTTTAGGGTTTTTTATTATTACCGTCCGTGAGAGGTGAGAGAGAGAGGGGAGAGATCGAATGCCTTAGGGTTTTCATTATTTTATGTATGGTGAGAGGAGTGAGCTGCCGTGTGATGGTGAATGAGAGGAGATGGTCTAAGGGGATTAGGGTTTGTTGTTCTTTTTATAGTTATGAATTAGGGTTTTTGCATGGATTTTAAATAAGGAAAGAAATCAAGTATTTTAAGTGTATATTTAATTTGAATTATTTAAGACAAGAAATTATTTAATTTTGGTGGGGAATTATTTAAATTTGGTGAATGGCTATTTAATTTTGGAATTAGATTTATTTAAATTAGGAATTTGAATTTAATTAGATTTTAATTTAATTTAATTGGTAACATGTTTTAATTATTTTTGGATTGGGCTTGGGTGAGATGGGCTTGGTGTGTGTCTTAGTGATGTGTGGGCTTGGTGTGTGGTTTGCGGGGTTTTTGGGCTAAAGGTGCTTTAAAACAGAGGTCCAACAAGCGAGCTCGGCGCTAAACAAGCGAATAAAATCTAACAAAAATACTATTCCCTTCCCTTCCGACGACCGTTTCCCGCGACTTCCTCGACTTAAAAGGTAGTGTCTCTAAATGAGACTCATCATAGGGACTTACATGCAAAAATGCAGTGCCTACAATGTGGCAGTGGGAACGAATCCTTTGGACAAGCTTTGTTCAGATCCGTAAAGTCGATGCAAACTCTCCACTTTCCATTTTTTTCTTCACAACTACAACATCCGCAAGCCATTCCGGAAACTGGACTTCTTTAACTGCTCCATTCTGCAATATCTTCTGAACATCTTCATCTATGATTCGGTTCCTTTCAGGAGCGAACTTCCTTCTTTTCTGCCTAACCGGGGTGTGGTCTGGATCCACATGCAATTCATGAGTAATGAGCTCTGGATCGATTCCAGTCATATCTTTGTGAGACCATGCAAAACTATCGTGTCGCCTCTCCAGGAATTCAACCAGGTCGGCTATTAGTTTGGGATCTAAGTCAGCCCCAATTAATGCCTTGTGATCTGTAAACTGAGGGTGAATCTGGACCTCGTCGAGCTTCTCTATATTAGGTAGAGTCAGCTCCGGAGCACAAGGCCCAGCCTGTAATTGCTATGCTGACTCAGCTTTAGCCTTCAAAGGCGTCTAGTAGCAGCTTCTTGATGCAAATCTATCACCTTTAATTTCTTGAACCCCCCACTTGGTTGGAAATTTTATCACTTGATGATAGGTGGATGAGACCGCCCTTATGTCATGGATCCAAAGTCTGCCCATGATTAGATTGTAGGCCGATGGGCTGTCCAAGATAAAAAAACGTGGTCATTTTGTTGACTCCAGCTACATAGATTGGGAGTGATATCTCTCCCAACGTGAATTTTTGCTCTCCACTAAACCCAATCAGTACCGTCGTCCGCCTATTTATCTTATCCAACTCGGCCCTCATGTCAGCAAGGGCATTTGCGAAAATAATATTTGCTGAAGAGCCCGTGTCGATCAATACTCGTTTGACCAAAAAGTTTGCCACCTGCAAGGAAATGACTAAAGCGTCGTGGTGTGGATTTAAAATATGTGAATCCCCGTCGTCTGGAATCTCCATTATCAAATCCGTGAAGACTTTCTCTACAGACATCGAGGTATGTAAGGCATTATTAGCCAGAGCCCTTGAATGTTGTTTAGCTGCAGAATATGTTGTTCCACTAATTCCCGATCCTCCTAAAATGACATTGACGGTGTTATTAATTGGGGGTGGTGGGGTTGGAATTTCTCATTGACCATCTCTCTCGTCCCTTCGCGCCAATGTTGCTTTCCCTTTATCAGTGAGCAAATCCCTCAGGAATCCTTTGTTCAGTAGCTCCAGAACTTCTAACCTCAAAGCTACACATTCCACCGCCGTATGACCATAGTCCCTGTGGAATTCACACCACTTCCTAGTGTCCTTTTTGGTCGAATTGTCCCTGGAGCGGGAAGGCCACTTTACTTCACTCCCCATCTTCTTAAGTACATAGACTAGTTCCCCAGGAGAAATCGTAAAGTTGTAGTCCGGGAGCCTGGGTTTGCTTGCTGGTATCTCCTCTCGACTTTTGTACGGCCTTGGTCGTCCGTCAATACTTCTTTAAAAAGGTCTTCGCTCACCTCTTGGGGGGCTCCTCATTTCCTTGTGAGAGTGAATGTGTCAATACTTCTTTAAAAAGGTCTTCGCTCACCTCTTGGTTGGCTCATCCTTTCCTTGTGAGAGTGAATGTCCATATTTGGGCCACCTAGGAGCAGCTGGCCTTCTATCCATTCGTGTATTCGAAACATCTTCCCTTCTTTTATTTCTTTTATCTTCTTCCCATCTTATCTCTACTTGGGCCCCGCGCCATGACCTGGTCTATGGTGTAGCATCTGAATTTGGTCAATTTCTTGTAGAGTCCACTGTCACAAAGTAGTCCGTTCCAGAAGGCTTCTACCGCAGTAGGCTAGTGAAGATCTGGGATAGTAATCATCTCCCGGTTGAACTGAGCCACCTAGCTTCGTAATGACTCTCCTCTTCTCTGCTGGATGGAATTGAGGTCATAAGACATTTTCTCTAATTTATAGGAACTTGAAAAATGTTGCACGAACTTGTCTACCAGCTGCTAGTAGGACTCGATTGACCTGTAAGGCAAATTAATGAACCAGGAAAGGGCTGGCCCCGCCAGTGTTTCCCCAAAGCATCTGCACATCCCAGCCTCCCATTGACTTGGGGATAAGCCAGTTGACATCATCTTGTACTTGTAATGTATTACTTGGTCGTCGGGATCAGTGGACCCATCATATTACTTCATTTCGGGTGGGCTGAATTTTCGGGCAATTCAACAGCTACAATTGACTCAATGAATGAGGTATCGGAAATTTCTCCAGCTCTGCTCTTCCTGATTGGCAATCTTACCCCCGGTAGTCTGGATATAATTGCTTCCTTGAACTCAACCATCTCCCTTATAATGGAGCTAGCAATTTGATGGGTTGGATCGAGAGAAGTGTTCGGGTCACGTGAAGTAGGTTGGGGATTTTTGTTTGGCCTATCCGACATGGGCGGGACTGTTGGATTGCTTCGGCCGTCTGGATCGCTAGTTTGACCTTGAGTGTTAAGCTCGGGATTGGATGACAGCTACTCCAGTTTTTTCTGTAGACTTTCTTTGGAATTTCGCATTGTTTGATTCTCCTATTCAAGGGCTTGCAGACGTTCTTGGAGCATGACAAGTTGTGCCATCATGGGACCCGGGGTTTTTTCTTCGCTCGAAGCCATTTCCAGTCGTTGTAGTAGTGTTTGAATTTTTCAAAATCCATTCGGTAGCCTCACGGTGGGCGCCAAATTATGGACGCTGAATTCGGTTGAGGTCCACAATCGAGAATAAGTGGAAGGGCACAAACGAACCTGGAAAATAAGGGTAGAACGAACTATGAGGTTACTGCCCATCGGTGTGGTGGAAGCCGTAGGCACTCCGACGCTCAAGTTAGCTAAAATACGAAAGAGTCGAATGTGAGAGGATTAAGGTCTAGGGATACCTCAACCTCAGTTTGATTGCCGTGAGGGCGGGGTATTATGTTCTATCTGAAGATAGATGTAGTGCAAAAATATCCCCTTATATTCCTTTGCTTCATTCTTTTATAGGTTCCCTGATGTGGGGTCCCTCTTCTGCCAGTTTGAGTCGTCCTGAATGGTGGTTTAACTCAGGTGCTTTATGTCTCATTACTGATGATCGTTTGTCTATATTCTGAAACCGTCGACTTTATGGTGATGTTTATGAGTTCTGATTCTCTCTTGATTATAGTAACTAGTGTCCGTTGGTTCTCTTCATGTTAATGGATTTGGGCCCATGAGGCTTCCTTATATGACATTTTGTTTATAGGCTGGATCAGCTAATGGGCTCCAGGTTTAGTGGTTGGTCTTGAGGTAAATGTCGATTTTATCCATGGGCCCAAATTTGGCCTGTACAGTTGGTACTCTCGATGAGTGTGTTAGGAGAGAATGAGCCAAGTTTTGTAAATTAAATGATGTTAAACCAATAAAATTTTCACGAGATGTTCCAACACATTGGAATTCAACTTATTTTCTTTTATATCAAGCTTTGCAATACAAAGATGCATTATGTATTTTTTTCCCTCAACATATCACACTTTTTCCTAGCCAATGAGCAATTTTTGATAAAATTTTAGATATTTTAAAAGTTTTGAATAATGTTATAAATATTTTTAGCGGAGTTTATTATCCTACATCATATTTATTTATTCTTGAAAGTTTGAATATTGTTGGTACTCTCGATGAGTGTGTTGAAAGTCCTAATCCTAATCCTAATGATATTGTTTTGTTTGAAGCTATTAATATTATGAAACGAAAATGATTGCATTATTTTAGAGACATTCCTTTAATTTATCTTATTGCTGCTCTTTTTGATCCTAGATTTAAATTAGAAGGTTTGAATAGTGCTTTACAAGCTTACTATGGATATTTAGGAATATTAGATGAAATTGATATTACAAGAATAATAGCTAAAATAAAAGTTGATTTAATAGAGTTATTTAATGATTATATTAGAATATATAACTTGCAATCAGTAGGACAATCTAGTAGTAGCAAACCCGTAATGCAAACAAGACTTAGCGCAGGTGATCATTGGTTACTACAATTAAATAAAAAATATAGGGATAACAGGACTAATAACCTGGAATTAGATAATTATTTATCTACAAATTTTGAATTTTCAACTGAAATTTTAGTTAGTAAAAATTTTCAAATTCTTAAATGGTGGAACCGACATCAAAATGTATATACTGTATTATCAATTATTGCTAAAGAGATATTGGCAGCACATGTTTCCACCGTTGCGGTTGAGCAAGCCTTCAGCATGAGAGACAATATATTGGAAGTTAGACAGTCCTTATTATATCCAAGCACTCTAGAAGCAATAACATGTGTGGATGATTGAACCCGAGCTGATATGAGGCAACAAAAAGATGTCCCCGATAAATTTGAAGTCTTGTTCGACAATGCATCTGCAAGTGCAAGCGGAACTGGAGCTGAAGGATCAACAAACATTGATAATGATGATTGATAATTAAAGAATTATAAAATTACAATGAGGAAATATCTTAAAATTATAATGGAACTACGTGAGATTTGATTCCTCTCACCCCTGGAGGATACGTAGGCAACTTAAGTTCTTAAAAATTTAAATTCAAGCTCTTTAATTTAATAATTTTATTTTTTATTTTTTTAGACAATAATTTTATTTGTAATTTAATTTAAGTTTATTATATAAATTCAAATTCATAATTTTAAATTAGTTTTTCAATCTCGATTTTTTTTATTTTTTTTTTAAAAAAAGGGACCGAATGGAACCGGAACCAAACGGTTCTGTTTCGGTTCATGATCCTGTTCCACTTAAGTGTGGAACTGGAACCGAACCGGAATTAACCGGTCTCGTTCTGGTTCCACACTCGTGGAACTGGGAACCGGCCGGTTCAGAACCGAACCGGACCGGTGGCCGGGTCTATGGATATATCTGTCGATACTCCATTATCTGAGATGATGTGTAAGTGTGGCAATGGGCCGATCCAGGGACCGGCCCAGTTTTTTTATTAATATATATATATATATATATATAATATTTTTTTATTAATATAATATTTTTTCCGAGCCCTGCCCGGGCTTAATGTGCCGAGCCAGGCCACTACTTCTAGAGCCCGATCCAGTATTTTTTTCCCTCATGCCGGATTTGGCCCGGGATTTTTTATCATCCTTAATGATGTGACCCAGATATTCTACACTACGCTGTGCAAAGTAACACTGCTTCCTATTCACGATCAACTGATGTTCCCTCAAAATGCCCAATACCATGGTTAAGTGTCCCATGTGGAATCCATATTTGAACTATATATCATAATATTGTCAAAAAATACCAAAACAAATCGACATAAGAAGGGTCGAAATACCTCTTTCATCAATGCCTGAAATGCAGCAGAGGTATTAGTCAATCCGAACGACAACACTAAGAATTCATAGTGTCCATCATGAATTCGGAAAGCAGTTTTCTCCACATCCTCGAGTCTGACCCTATTCTGGTGGTATTCGGTCTTCAGATCCAGCTTCGAAAATACCTTTGCGCCACCCAACTCATCCAACTGCTCATTTATAACTAGAATCAAATACTTATCAGGTATCGTGATTTTATTCAATGCCTGATAATCGACAAAAAATTGCCAACTGCCATATTTCTTCTTAATTAGTATCATTGAACTTGAAAATGGACTACAACTCGGTCAGATTATGCCTGCAAGTAACATTTCCCTTTTAGTTTTTTCGATTTCGTTCTTCTAGTAATATGGATACCTGTAGGGCCTCAAATGAGGTAGAGGAGCTTCTGCTTGAAGTCAGATTGCGTGTTCCTGCATCCTCTTCTTAGGCAGCAAAATAAGTTGGTCGAAAACATTATCATACTTTTGTAGTATCGCTTTGACTAATTGATCACCACCTTCTTCGTTCCTGCTACTATCATCCAACTTCAGCCTGCTCTGTTTCAACTCAATTACCAGCCCCACATCATCTCTTTGTAGAGTTCGGATAATGGCTTTGTACGACATCATCAACCGTCTCAAAGATGGTCCTTCATGCAGTCTCACAGTTTTCCCCCATTGGTGATTGTCATGGTCAATTCACGGTAATTAGAAGAGAAATCTCCAAGAATTTCTAGCCAAGTGACTCCCAAGATGACATCCGCACACCCAATTTCAGATACTAAAAAATACTCTTCAAAATCCATCATTGATAATTTCACTCGAACCCACTTACAACAACCCCGCCCTCTCATTCGGCCCCCATCACCTAGTTCCACTCCAAACGACTTTGACGTATCCACGTGTAGCCGCAAAGTTTGCGTGAGCAAAACCGATTCCGATTTCGGTTCCGTATGGAACTGGAACCTACCCGGAATCGGTTCCTAACTAAGTGAAACAGGAACCTATCCAATTAAATAGGGTACCCTATTAATCGGTTCCAATTCGGTTCAGAAAAAGAAGGAGAAACATCAATACTAGGCAGAAAACAGCAAAAGAAACAACAGATAAAATGGCAACAGAAACAACAATATTAGGCAGAAAACAGCAGCAACAACAAAAAGCCAGAAACAACATCAGCAATAGCAAAAAACAGCAGCAACATCAACAATAGAAAGCAAAAATAGCAGCAAGTAGGTAGCAATAGATGAAACTGCAGGCACATCAACATATTAACAGAAATCAGAAACAGTCCAAACAGATACAGAAATGAGAAACTACAACCGTAAATAAATAACTCACTTATAAATTTCATCATTTGTATCACATTGATATCACTATCAACAATATCATCATCATCTACAATCGTCATCCCACTCGCTTCTGTTACAAATATTAAATACTAGCTAGTTAGTGCATGAATAAAATTAAAATTACAGAAAAATAAAACATAATACCTTACCTGTACTATGGGAAGATTGGTAAAATACCATCATATCAAATGCTTTTTGAAATACAAGAGATGCCTCCAGAATTAGGTAAATGGAGTTCCACCTAGTTGAAACATCAGACAAACTTTACAACTACTAGATATACTCTCTCCCTCAACACACACTTTAAATTGATGGGCTTCACCGGAAAACTCCACAAACTGCACTACGAATTTGACCAATAGATTGCTTAATTTAAATAAGACCATCCTCGCAATCAAGTTCAAAATATGAGCAGCACATCTCATATTGAGTAAGTCTCCACCCATAACTAGGTATTTCAACAAAACTCAAAATTATTTTGTGCAACTTCCAATCATTATCAATAAAATGAGCTGTGAGACATAAATAACTTAGAGTTTGTACATAAGTCCAAATATTTTTCGTCAAAGCTACTCTTGTATTTATGGATTTAAGCATTCTCACAAACTATTCTTATCACTAACATACGCTTTCATGCAATCTCTAGCAATAGTAAAGCTAGAACAAATTTAAACAAAGATTGTAAAGCATGAACAAACTCTCTAAAACCATCCCACTCTACTATAATAAAACCCAACTCATCTTTTATAATCTACCTAGCAAGCATATCCTACAATACTCTTGATCAAATTTTCATGCTGTAAGAGTATTAGGTTCATTGTTATCACATGTCTTTCTTGAAAATTGTTTTTGCTTCTTATCTACATTGTGAGGATAACTAGTGTAATTTTTAAGATGTTTTTTCATCGAAGAAGTACCTAATGTCAATTGTATGATAAAAATTTTCCGCAATAATGCATTTATATGTTCACATGTCCCAATATCTTGATTAGCCAAACGTGTTGGACAGTTATGTCCCATAGCGTCACTATTTGTACAGATCATTATGTTGTTGTTCAAATTAACTATGTGACAAATGAGATTGCGCTCTTATCATTTGTGATTAGATCACCAAGATATATAAATGATAGGAGATCCTTACGATTTGTTCCTGGATTAAGAATGATAGGAGACAGTATCAATCAACAAAGGATAAATCATTAAATATCCCTAGTCAGAGTATTGTCGAGATTGGACATCGATAAATACGTAAAAGACTAGTATTACACTTGTGCGCGTTATGAGGGCATAACAGCATAGTCTCATATTTTGGGTATATGATACTCATGCAAGTGTAATAGGAGGTTGTGTTTCACCGATGGTACGGGAAACAGCTTCGCTCTGGATAGACCCCCTCGGAATTCATTAGTAGTATGACTATGTGTCTATGGAAGTCCGAAATCAGGGTAGGTGTATTTGGTTTTAACTGAGACTTGCACCGCTAATACATGCGACAATCAATATACTTTGGTTTAGGTCATCCAGGGCTTTAAACGGGTTTTGGGTACGCCTCTTTGGGTATATCGAGAATCGTAGTGTGTTGGGTGTGTTAGGACATATGACCCATAGGTCACTGTTTTGTAAATGATTTGTTATTGTACAAAATTAACTATGTGACAATGAAATTGCCTTTTGCCGTTTTGTAATTATTTACTTTGATATATAAATGGCGAAAGTCCATATGATTAGTTCCGTATTGAGATGATATGAGACAGTATCAATACATAAAGTTTTTTTAATCTTAAATATCCCTAGTCGGAGTATTATCGAGATCGGACATCGATAATGCGGAATAGACTAGTATTTCACTTGTGCACGTTGTGAGGGACAACAGCATAGTTCTCATATATTTAAGTATAGGATACTTATGCAAGTGCGATAGGAGGTTGTGTTTTTACCGATGGTACGAAAACAGCTTCGCTCTGGATAGACCCCGCGGAATCCCATTGGTAGTATGTCTGCGTGTCTATGGGAGGCCGCATCAGGGTAGGTGTATATGGTCTAACCTGAGACTTGCATCGCTAGTACTTGCGACAATCGGTAAACTTTGGTTTTGGTGGTTGGGGGCTTTAACCGGTTCTGTGTACCACCACTTCTGGGTTTATCAGGAATCGTAGTGTACTGGGTGTGATGTCAAGATGGAAGTGTCACTTCAGACATATGGAGTTGATGATCGCGCAGGATACAGAACTAGTGCTCTATAAAAGGTTGCAACCGTCGGGTCAATATGACTAGGTCAGGATTGCCCGATTTAAAGAGACTAGTTGCTTGATGTCCGATATATGTTTCGTACGGGGCGACACGTTCCAGCCCCAGGCCTAACATGTGATCGTCCGATACTGGATCGATGTACGCAATACTACGGTATACTACGCTTGATAAAGATCTAAATATTCCAATAAGAATATTTCTGGAGAATTGGGTAGGCATCGCGCTTTGCTAGAAGCCAACCTTGTCTTGTAAGTCGGTAAAAACGTAGTACAAGGTACGTACGTGTTCGGATTATCCGACGGCCGTATTTACGCCAACATATCCGGAGATCTCTTGGGTCGCTTCCTGAAGATTCACCTATGATATTTGATTCGAACTTTATTAATCTTGGATTAATTACGGAGAAACTTTATCTTGGATAAAATGCCTAATTTAGAGAGAGAACGATTAATTTGGAATTAATCGATATAAAATAATATATTCGATATATTAAACGAAATTAGATTTCGACGCGGAATTAAATCGAATTTTAATTCGGACAAACGAATAATTTAGAATTAATTAGTTAGCGACGTGAATAGTGATTTCGCTAGGCATAATTATTTAATTTACGTCGCGACGGAAATTCGTTGATTTGGAATTAGCGAAACCGAGCCCGAGAGATATTTGCGGACACATTCGTATTTTGAAACGAGTGGGGCCCGTAAGTCACATCGCGAAGTCACATCACTTGACATGACTTGGTGATAGTGTCACAAGTCACTTTATTAAAGTGACTAGTCACTATTCATGATGCAGTTGGTGGAGCCATTTAATGGCTTTTGGAGGGAGATTTGATTTGATTTTTTTTGGAAAGTGATATACAAAAATATTTGGTATACTTTTCACTTAATTTTTTAGAAAGAAAAAACACAAAAATATCTCCACTCTCTCTCTTCATTTTTCACTTTTCCGTGAACTCCAAGGCAAAAGGGAAATTGATTTTCTTTTCTCCATTGTTGCTAGCACATTTTATGATCAAATGAGGTGATAGGGAAACCATAAAAGAGCTTGGAATACACAAAGCTTGGAGCTTCCACTCATTTCTCCTCTTGGCCGAACCATAAAGGGACTTGGAGCTTCAACCTTTTGTTCATCTCTTCATCACAAAAGCTTTGTAAGTATGATTCCGCCATGCTTCAAGTTTATTATATATTCATTTGTTGTATTTCATGTGCTTATAATTTCCTTGGGAGTAATAATAGAAACCAACAATGGTATCATGGAGCCATGTTTAAGCATGAAATACATTAGGGTTTAATTTGGGTAAAATTGATTTTGAAGCATGTTCTTGTGAAATTTGATGAATGAGTATGCTTACATGTATATAAAATGATATTATATGGAATCAATTTTGAGAAAAATGCATTGGATGATTTTTCCCAAAAAAACTTAGCCTTGGCCGAATGGGTGTGTATGTAACATGGGATGTGTTGGAATTTTTTGTGTACAAGATATTGATGACTTAAAACGTATACGGGACATAGATTAGTGATTCAATCGGATTGAAAAACAAATCGACACAAAAATTCTCACTTAGCCGAATGCAATAGACATGTAAAAGGACTTGATTTTTGTTCAAAAAATGTTGGACATGTGTTTTGAACAAGTGATGATTAATGAATTAAATTGGTGTTTTGGAAATATTTGGTTTAATGTATTAATCATGGATTTACACTTTAATTAATTGGATTTTAAAATTTGGAATATTGAAATTTAATTAATGGGCTTAATTGTAAAATTGGGTTGAATTATTATATTTGGGCATAATGGGCTTGGTTGGGCCAAGTAGATTTGGGCCAAAAGGATTGGATCCAATTTGGGCCTAAATCACTCCATTAAGTCCAAATATGGTAAAATGGGCTTTTATGTTTAATGGGGCCTTATGGGCTTGAAATTGATTTCATGGCATTTAAGGGTGATTCCTTATTTGGGTTTTGGTAATTGGGTTTGACCAAACATTGACCAAACCCAAGCCTTTATAAATCAATTGAAAGCCCATCGGACTTTAATTAAACTAACATTGGATGTTATGTTGGGCTTTGAGACCCATTAGATTAGATTTAGAATCTAAGTCTTTAAAAGCACATTAAAAGTGTAAACATTTAATTTGGAATTAATGAATTGAATTAGTATTGATACGACTTAAATTGGATTTAACAAGTAGTTCGATTAATTCTTGAATTCGTACTTTATATACTTATTCTCAAACGAGTTTGAACGCGCGCAAAATCAAAACCGTTGTTTGAACATTGGATGATCACTTAAACAAAGACTAATTAATTGGATTAGATTGGTTGTATAGCATGTCTTGATTGAATATATATGTATGTGATGAAGAATAGTGTATATCGGATGGGATATTAGAAGGGAAAGGGTAATTCTAGGAATTATTGTAAATTTAGAATTTATAAATTGGACTTGCGTGTCCAGCCTTATCTCTTTTATCTCTTGTATTCTCTTCTCACCTAATTCCCCTCAATGTAAATGCGGTTTCTCTTATTGTATTATGTAATTGGGTAGAAGTAGAATAGTGCTAGCGGGGAGAGAAATGGAGTGATTTGTTCTAGGAACAAGTTGTTTATATATTCCATCCGCATATCACTATTAATTTACTTTACGCGCTTATGCTGTTTTAGAAGCATGCTTAAGGGTGTATGATGATGAGACCTAACAAGATAATAAATTGGTTGCCAATTACGCAAAAATCCTCAATCTATATAAGCAATTATCCTTCCATTGAATGATTCTGTTCAAGATCCAAATTGGCATTGGTTTGTTGGCCAAAGTCAAGACCTTGTCAATTATGGATGTACTTGAATCATGAGAGTTTTGTTCCAAATCGGTGTCTTATCCAAGTTGTGATTTGTTGGCCAAAGTCAAGATCACTTCTTGTCCAACGACATTGATTACGAAACTTTCCTTGTCAATGGGTCCCGCTTAACTGGAATCATAGGTTTGTTTGCCAAAGCCAAGGCCTAGATGATTCGGAGGATATGGTTAGGAAAATGTATTAGATACATTGGCATAATAATATGTTTAGGACTTAGATGTCCACCTAACCAGATCTAGGAATTGGATTGGATCCAATTGATCTGTGGATCTATAGTTAAGTAACATACAGCTTGTTGGCCAAAGTCAAGGTTGTGTGTTATTTAACGGGATCCTAGCCCACTAGG
The DNA here is from genome assembly GCA_019454045.1 of Zanthoxylum bungeanum. Classification (NCBI taxonomy): domain Eukaryota; kingdom Viridiplantae; phylum Streptophyta; class Magnoliopsida; order Sapindales; family Rutaceae; genus Zanthoxylum; species Zanthoxylum bungeanum. Next base: position 775 of record SKCR01039245.1, on the reverse strand, counting down.
AAATAGGATTTCCCGAGTTCTCAACAGAGGGTTAGAGACTTGATGAAAATAATGGGAGGCTAGTCATGTGAATTTGCAATTTCGTTCAGATACTTTGCCTTAACGGTCTTTCAAAATTATTTCTTCTATTTATTAAACATAGTTGGACTAATACATTGTTATTTTTCTTTGTAACAGTTTGACTGTACCCATTTTATCGTCAAAGATAGATGTTAGACTGCGTAGTTGAGATGGGAAGCAAAGGAAATGTCTGCGACATCATCATGGGTGATAATGTCTTCAGGGCACAAACTTCGCTGACTGGGAAATGAACCTGAGGATTGTCCTTGGGGCTGAGGAGGCTACTGTACACTATATAGACACCTCTCCCCCTAGACCACTGAGCACTTGAGCTGGAGTTATGGAAAACTCACAGCGAGGATTGTGACACAGCTCAGTCTGTATGTTGGGCTTCGATGATCAGCACTTTCGTCGCCAGAATAGGGACTTGGATCCTTATAATATGATGGCTAGACTGCAAGATCTCCACCGCACTAACAAGACGGATGGAGAGGTATGAGTTGGTGAAGAAACTCTCCGCGCCCCGAACTATGACTGAATGGCGCATCAGTTGAGGGCCACGGGACTCAAATGATCGCCGATATTGATGAGTTGGCCAAGATGGGAATAGTTGGAGGCTGAGCTGACTATAGATATACTCTTACAGTCAATTCTGATTCTTGGAGACAAGTCATAATCAACTATAAGTTGATGGATACGGATGACACTCTTGGAG